>JACCGJ010012809.1:0-58558 GCA_013407085.1 Atriophallophorus winterbourni
GTGATCAGTCATCAAAAGATTCAGAATACCGGATTTGCGAAAAAAATTAAATGTTCTATCCAGCTTTGATGATCAACCGGAAATTTTAGACGACAATACGTGAAGCTTTTGAATTGTAGAATATTCAATATAATTGTTACTTATTGTTAGAAATGTAATAGTTTATCTTTAATGAAAACAACTTTCTTCTCGAGTTGTCGTTAAGATATTTTTCTCGACCATTTTTAACTAATGATTTGATATTCTGAGGTGTCCCCAGTGAGTGGAATTCCTTAGAGAAACTGTATTTTATGTCACGAAATTCAAAAGCGAGAGAGTAACAAATTTTTTCGAAAATTTTCTACATTTCAAGCTGGTTTTTACAAAAACCACAACAAATTTTATACAAATTACACAAAAAGCCAAAAATATCACCAGAGAATATGCACGTGTACCGATATAGAAAGCAGTATGATGTGTTTTGATCCATTCTTTTGAAAAAGTTAGACTCTTAAGGAGATCCTCGTGCAGCAAATTGGAAATAACATTCAAGATGATGTTTCTGAGCCGATCGCAAGTGGAAAAATGTTGTGTTAGGATTTTTTCAAGAATATCCTAATAAGGAATAAAGCTTGCGCGCGATACGATCCTGAAGCTAACTTTGAGCAGAGAAAATAGCAGGTGAGCAGTAAAGAATATGTGTTTATATAAAAAAGACTGAAATAAGAAATGTTTTAGATTCAACACCGACAGAACGAAGACAAAATGAATAAAAAGAAAACCTGCAAACGTTAGTAAGTAGGGTATTTAGATGATGGGCCCAAGTAAGGTTGTCGGTTGTCGCTTCTAGTAAGGTCTGTGTGCTCAATCGTAGATAGAGTTAGATCAGTGTTAATTGCTTGGCGAGGTTCGCCATGCAGATTAGTGAACACAATTTCAGTAGATTTTCATGATTTAGAGCTAGGTATCTCTCTTCTGACCATGTAGTAATTTCATCTAATGCACCAAAGAGCGGATTTGAGGAGTCGTTTTTGTTTACCACGCATCCAACTACTACCTCATCTGCGTATTTCAAAGTGAAAGTTGAGGGCAGCTGTGGAAGTGCGGCTATGTATGCTAGAAAAGCGGATCGAGGCAAAGTCTCCCCTTGAAGTAGCTTTTGTCAGTCGAGAGTGAAGCAAAGCGTATCCGATTGAATTCAACGTATTGTGATCTATCGAAAAAGTATCCTCATATCCATTTAATTATTTTTATCGTGTGGTTCGGGTTTTGAGTAGGTCCGTCAGTTCAGCACGATCGATAGAGCCGAATGCGTTTGTGTAATCAAGAAAACGAAAATTGGCGTCCAATGATTTCAAGATTCAAGATTCAAGATTTATGGTTGAAAAAGTAATTACTTTACAATAACCATGCAGTTGAACTATAGGTACAAGTGTATATGTTTTTATGTGTGTAGAAAATTTTTAAAATCAAAATAATTCTGGTAACGATAGATTATAAATAGTTCGGGACATAATTTGGATTGGCTCTCAGGAAATCGTCCAGTTTCAATTTAAATATAGAAAAAGAGTTTGAGCTTACCAAATTGGCTGGCAGGGAATTCCAAGCGAAACAAATACGCACAGAATAAAAATACCTGCGGCAGTTCTGATTGGAGTGGGGTATTTCCAACTTGCAGTTGTGACCGCGGTTGTTGCTGGATGTTCGTCGGTGAAATAGTATTTCCAAAGGGTGGGAAACACTGTTAGGGATTTTGAATGTGAGGAGGGGGTCGGCTCGCAGTCTCCTTTGTGCAAGTGTCGTCAGCTTCAGTTTACTTAGTCGGTCAGCGAATGGTAGGTTTTCGAACCCAATGACCAAATTTGAGGCTCTGTGATATATGCGATCCAATAGTGAAATGTCTTTTTGAAGCCATGGGGTCCAGGCTTGTGAAGCGTAATCAATAAGCGGGTGTATGTACGTGTTCATCATCAGAGAAAAACAGCTCTGGGAAAAACGTCCGAATATCCGCCTTAACACACCGAGCATCCGAGACGCGCGTTTGTAAACGGCTTCGCATTGTAGACCATTTTTCAGGCTACCGCAAATCCAGACACCCAGGTCTTTTTCTTCTTTGGTGTACTCCAGGATATTGTTGCCAAGCTTGTATGAATGAGAAAAGCTTAGTACACGACCAATGTGCATGATTTGAGACTTCTGCATGTTTAGCGGTAGGTTATTTTCAGATAACCACATTTGCACAGCATCCAAGTCACTTTGAAGCACACTGCAATCCTCGGCAGTGCTGATTTTTTCCCATATTTTTATGTCATCTGCGAACAGAACCATCTTACTGCCGCGTGGTGTTGGCAGGTCATTCATATAAATCAGAAACAGTATCGGTCCAAGCACGGATCCCTGTGGAACACCGCTAGTGACGTCGATTTCCTTCGATAGTATACCGTCAACTCGAACCCGTATATGTCTTTTGCTGAGATAGTCTCGCAGCAAGTCATACAGTCCTCCAGCAATACCGTGTTTCTTTAGCTTTTTCAGCAGTAAGTTGTGATCAACTCTGTCAAAAGCTTTAGAAATGTCTAAGTAGCATGCATGAATACTGCCTCCGGCGTCCACTACACTAGTCCAGTCGTCCAAACATGTCAGCAAATTAGTTAGACAAGAGCGGTTTCTGCGAAATCCGTGCTGAGCAATTGTCAAGAGTCCGTTCGATTCCAGGTGGCGCACTACTTCTGCAGTGATTATGCGCTCAAAAACCTTTGAAACCGAAGACAGCAATGTCACAGGCCTGTAATTTTTTACTTCAGAACGGCATCCACTTTTGTAAATTGGTGTAATTAGTCCCAGCTTCCAATCAATTGGTACCATTCCAACTTGAAGCAATTCGTTAAGCAGACGAGATAAAGGTTCGAGAGCTGCGCATGACAGCTTTTGAGGAGCTTCGGTAAAATTTCGTCTGGTCCCGGAGATTTCTTTGCGTTTAACTTTCTTAAGTGCTGCGCAACCACCATCGGAGTAATTAATATTTCACTCAGAGTGGGACGATCATAACGAATGCTTGGTTCCTGTTCGTGCTCTGTGGATTTCGGTGCAAATACTCCAGCATAAATGTCTGCTAACAAATCAGCTGTTTGTTCAACGGATTCAGTGAAGCCGGATTAAGTTCTTAGGGCAAAGATACCTGGTTTGATATTTGTTCTGTCGTTTACAAGTCGATATAAAAGCTTCGGATTCCGATGCATCTGTGAAATCTATTGCGATTAAAAAGCTTGTTTATCGTCGCGAATCAAGCTGATAACTTTATTTCACAGTCGTGTAAATTGCATCCAAGAATCAGCTGTATTTGTAGTCTTATGAAACTCCCATGCTATTGCCCTTTGCTGCATCCACGTTTTGGTCCTGCTACGTAGCTTAAATTTGTTACGTCGAGAATTTTTCTTCGGGACGAGGTTTGAATGTTTCTCCAATATAAATTTCAGGTGTTGTAGGAGAGAGCGCCAATGACTGTCTGGATCGGAGTAATCCAACTGTATGAGACTAATGCTTTGAAGCTCTGCACAAAGGGTACGGTAGTTTACCTTTCGGAAGCATTTCATTCCGTCAAATTTGCGCCTAGCACTACAAACGTAGTCGAATTCTAGGTTAACGTGATCGCTTCGTCCGATCGGCGGTTAATAGATGATAGTTTCTACAGCGGTAAGATCAGGTGTAAGTATCAAGTCCAAGGTAGATGGCCTGTCAGCTCCCCTCATATGAGTAAATCCATCAACGTGGTTATAGAGAGGTGTTATCCAAGACTGCTCGAAGTTCGTGTTCAAATGTCTCTGGTGGATGATCATCATCATGACATATCAAGTCGTCACAAAGACTCATCCGGTATTAGAAAATTAAAACGAAAGTGATCAGCAATACGCGACTATTATTTCATAAGGTCACTCCGAGATCCCGGTCAATTTCTTGGTCTAGTCAATTAATACGACACAGTAGCTGAGTCACGCATATCAAATTGTGTCGGTAAGAATAATAATGAAAAGACTGGCAGTACAGATTGCTTGTTGGATCAACCGCTGTGTGTATCTCGTTTAGATTTCAGATTTGATACAAAGAAATATTTTGATCCGATAATGGCTGCAGTTAAACGAGGTTTTTGATCCACATCCAAGAAAAAATATCCAGCTCACTATCAGCGTCGTGATGAATTATGCCTAACACCTAAATTTCTGTTGTGTAAATAATCATATTGTTATTCCTCCTTCACTTCGCAAACAAATACTTGATTATTTGCATTCGAGACACGTGTGCATTGAAAAAATGAAATCTTTGGCGAGTCAATAATGCTGGTGGCCTGAGATCGATACTGACATCCGTAGAACTGCTTCTTCATGCCATTTCTGTCAACACAACTTATTCCGTCAGCCATCAATACGGACTCCATGGTAATTAGCTTGTGAGATTACTGTGGACCATTTCTAAGGAAATACTATTATCTTGTGATCATCGATTCGTATTCAAAATGGCCAGAAGTATTTCTCACTGCTAAACTTAATTCTTGTTTACCTATGCTTGCATTACGAAAGTTTTTCAGCCGTGAAGGTGTGCCCATAGCTGTTGTTAGTGATAATGGAGGCCATTTATCTGCGTCACGTGTTACTCAGTGGCTATATTCACTTGGTTCCCGACATTTGTTTACTGCACTCAGACATCCAAAGTCGAATATATTAGACGAAAACTTTGTAGGTACGCTAAAACGTGCTGTTTCCTTTTGTTCTCCAACAACATTTAATTAACTTGATCGTTTTATTGACAATTTCTTGCTTAAATATCGTAATAGTAAACATTCAACAACTGGAAATACACCATCCATGTTATTAAAATCTCGATCCTTGAGATCAAATCTGCTGGAACTTGGATCGGCTGAAGTATCATACTATCGTGGGAATGATTACCGACCATGTACCGGTATTGCATTAAACAAAATTGAAATAACTATGGTAAAAATACTCGATCTGGAAGACAGAAATTTGCACAAGCGCCATGCAGATCAAATCGTCTACCAGGATTCAGGTCAGTTGCGATCTAATGCTGGTTACGTTAGTAATCATAACACAACACATCTAGATTCTTCCGAGAATATTGAAGCATGTCAACATGTCAGACGATCGGGAAGACTGATGAACAAAAATCTACTTAAGATTACACAAATCCGAGGACGATTGGGAACTGCGGTGGATGTGGTGATTGTTCGTATAACAATCAATAACACTGTTATTAATATTCGCATTATTAAACTTATATACATCATTATATACCGCGTAATTGGTATACTGGATGTCGTTTCATTCAATTCAATACAATACAATTCATTACATAACATTTTTCATAATTTTTGTTTGAGTATGTTATTCAATACATGATCAGGGTATCAAAATGTGTAGAGCTAAAGCAAATAGGATTGTAAAAATGGACGAATTAACCAGGATACTCAACTATTTTTTCGTCCACGAATGAAAACCGAATTTACACTAGTTAAGAAAAATTCTTTAATGACTGAGAACAATAAAGTTTCTTCTGAAACTGTAATAAAATTATCCTAATTTGTTATGATGAGATAAATAAACCGTTTGAATGTATAAATTTTTAGTGATTTGTACAGTCTTATGTTTTGTGTCATTTTAATTTTTTAGCTTTGATGTTAGCTTTACAATTATCTTTCTCTGCAATTTCTTATGGTAATCTTGATAAAAAAGCTGTATGATGTACTGATCTGTAATTTGTGACTAAGCGGTTCGAACCAGATTTTTATCTGAGTAAAATAACTGAATATTTCTACTCTACTCGAAAGGTACCTGAGTTGATAGTTGCATTAAATCGGTTCAGCAAAAGAATTTGGAAGTCTTTGACACCCATTTTGTAAATTGCTAGAGGTATGTTTACAACGTCCGGCTAACGAATTACTGCTGCTTGTCTACACACTTTAGTTATATCACTTAAGCTTATACTTGAATTATTTAGTTTGTGTGATGAGAAAAGTTTACTGGTTGTATTAACATAGATTGAGTTGTTGTAGGCAGAGTTGAAGTATAAAAGTATTCTTTGATTATAGCATTAGAAGCAATTTAAACTATTTCATAAATGAAAGAATTTTAATTTGAGGCAAAGAAATCTAAGTTATTGGGTGAGTTGGATGATCTTGCCTTGAATAGCTAACTTGGTGATTTCAACTTATCCTGAATCATCAGGGTATTGTTTTCATCAGCTCTAAAATGTTATCCTACGTATGCCTTTGGCTACTTCATAGTTCATAGGAGCAAACGTGCGAATATATCATGCGTTTCCATAACAACCGATGGCAGCTCCAATATTTCCTTTTCCATTTTCTAAGTTTTCGTTACATTTGACAGCCTCATGTGCTTAGATGACGATGTCTTAACTAACTCTTTAATTTTTGAAATGAATTTTGAAAAGACCGGTGTAAATTTACTAGAGGGAAAAATCGGCTCAAGTAATCTGTTCTGATAAATTTTGAAATTACATTCCAATTAATGTGGTCGTTCGTTTGCATGACATTAGGCGCCCCAAAAGGTTTTACGGATGCGGTGATGCATATTATCTGATGGATTTTGAAGTTGTGAGGATTAGGCCAAAAGTTCGTTGGGAGCCTCTGATGATAATCTTCCCGATGGCACAGGATCTTAAAAAGATAACTATTTTAACGCCAGGAGCTCGGAAAAACTGGATTAACTACTTGAGCGAATTTATGTAATTTCCTTCAGCGATCATTACGGTGACGCAAACGTGGCTTCCACCAGACCAGGATGCCGCCGAACTGGCTCTTCCAGGGTATAAAATAATTTGCTCTGGGCGGCAAAAAGAATCGGTGGTGGGCTTGCTTTATACTTTGAGCAACATATTTTGGTCACCCTGTTAGTTCGTTACAAACAGACTGTGTCTGGATGAGAGCTTATCCTGCTGTATAAGGACTGCAGCTTTGTATTCCACTAAAGATGTCGTAAATCATTCGCCTTATACTCAGACAGATTTTATTGATTTCACAGATCTGTGAGTACGGTGGATTATAAATCTCCTTGGTTGTGGGTTTTTTCAATGATTCCAGCATTTAAACCGTGGTTAGTATTTGTAAGACGGTAAAACCCAATGGCTGTAAAAAATATTGACCAGCAAACGTTTATTTTATATCTCACAGTCTTTTGGTAATATTCCATCATATGCTATTTCAATCGTGTACACTAAAACACCGATCTCAAAATGACTTAATCAACGTAAAATTCCTAAAACGAACAAGATCAAATCACTTCCGTTAGATGAATTTCTGAAAAATAAATCTTTTGTTTCTCACGTTTGCAATATTTTGCAAACATTGCCTATCCTTTTGGACGATAATTCAAACATCGACGAGCATTTATTCCAACGAATTACCAAGTTCGTTGAATCAATTTGCAGCGATATTTGTCCAAGAGACTTAAATAAATAAATAAATGTTCTACTCTCGGATCTCCAAGGCAATAATTAAAAAAATGTTTGTATACACAAAGCCAAAATTGTACAATGGTTATTTAATTTTTAATGTCAGTTGTTCAAGGGAATTTTTACGTTCAGTAAAATGACGAAAATACGATTTGGAAACTGCTATTTATTATACTCATGGCTTCTCATTACATTGTGCTTCGTTGAAGTGCTGGAGGAAAATTATAACATCAAAATGTTTTCAATCTTTTTGCAATTGAGTAAAATAAATAAATAAATAAATGAATGAATAAATAAATTTTATTCTCGTAAATCCAAGGCATGTTAAACATGATCAATAATTTCCAAAAGCTTTGTACAATCAGTTTATAGTATGTGCATTTGCAAAAACAATTTGTTCAAGGTCATTTGTTCCACCGGAATTTAACGTTCAATACACATTTTGGACCATTAGAATGTTTTCAAATCGATTTCCAGATTTGATAATGTCTTGATTGAAACTAATTTCACACCAATGCAACTGAGATTCAGGTTAAATAAGCGTACCGTGTCTACTCAATTTTCTACCGAATCTTCCAGCAATTGAAAAGAAACGATGGAATTGGATGGGGTGCCAGGAGAGTTAAACACATCTCCAATTTCGCTTGCTTCATTCAATAAACCAACATCACAGAATCTGTGCATGAGTATTTCACATCTTTTCAATCAATGCAAAGAACCATATTACCTGAGCATCGACAAACTAGCGCCCTGTTGTCCGCAGCAACTCGTATTATGAAATCTTCATCCTTTAAAAATAGAAATACTCCTAAAAACATAAAAAGTTTTCAAATCCTTCCACGAAAGTTTTTAACATAAACCATCTTGCGTCACATAATTATAAATTACATATTAAACCATTCTCTGTCTATCGCTCCTCCCCTCTTTGATTCACACACAGATGATTTTGTCATCCGCAGGCTTGTCTCCTTGTAATTGGAGCATGTGTCGCTGGTGTTGTGACGAAGTGTGATCACCCATTTCTACGCCAGACAAAAGCTTTCATAGGTTTTGCTCTTCAGTAGACGAATTACTTAAGATGATGGCATGTTTAAGTGTATCATACGGATTATCAGCATGGCAGTTCAATTAAATCAGCAACCTATTTTGAGACTGACGGTGGCAACATACAAACTACACGGTTATACCGGGCTCGTTAAGATTTTACGCGGTAATACACGAATGGTGCTTCGATTTGTGCGAACCAGAGGCGAGGGTCGTTAATACCAAAAGAGAGGGGTAAAGTGTGACATATTGTCTGTAGATATCTTTATAATGGTGTATGAGGAAATACTGAGTTAAGATTAAAATGGAAAAATATAAGTGAGCAAAATTGAAATTGAATAGGAGTATATGGTAGGAAAGAAAATCTCAAGAAAAAATGTCCGGAACTCAATAATTTATAGCGGTTGATCCTGTGGACCTTTTTACCGCTAAAGCGTACACCTTATGATTATTATACTCAAAAAACCGGTCACATTTCTCAAATTAACACGGCATACAAATCCAGAACAATCATACACGATATACTTGTCACAAAATAGAACACGAGATCATCGTGAATAATATGTTCGAATTGTAAACAAATTTATGCTTGTATGCCACTGTTATATAGGGTTCGTACAACGAACCACGATGTTCAGACACAGAATCACAAAGTGATTTTTGGTCAATGCGCATAAGGCGCTTTTGAAGGATCAACGTAATGTGTTGCTCACATAGTAGAGGTTATTGGATGCAACTTTATACTATTTGCCGATGATATTAAAATATGGAAACGTGTCAGGTCTGTTATTGACTGTATGGCATTACAACGGAATCTATGCATCTTATTTCGTTGGTCCCAGTTAAATGAGTTACCATTTAACCCTGCGAAATGTAAAATGCTGCAGCTTGAAAAATCTCTGCACCACACATATTAGCTTTGCACGCAAGATCTCGTCTGGACCACCGCAAAAAAATATCTCGGTATCTGGGTTTCGTTTAACCTTAAGCCTGGACATCATTGCCGGAAGGTGTACAATAAAACTTGCCGTATCTTAAGTCTTCTTAAAGGAATATTCCAGATTTTTACGTCCGAAACCCTACTCCAGGTAGTTAACACGTATATACGTCCTGTTACGGAATATTCCATCCAAACATTGGCACCATGGCTGAGGAAGGCTATCGAAATACCAGACATGATTTATCATCGTGCTACAAAGTTGGTCTCCCGGTACATAAATTTGCCTATCACAGAGCGAATGTTAAAACTGAACCTACACGATTTTACCCAACGACGGATACGCAGTGACCTCAGGTTGACATTCAAAATCCTGCATACTGAATCTGTTGAG
Organism: Atriophallophorus winterbourni; assembly: GCA_013407085.1. NCBI lineage: Eukaryota > Metazoa > Platyhelminthes > Trematoda > Plagiorchiida > Microphallidae > Atriophallophorus > Atriophallophorus winterbourni. The sequence goes on from JACCGJ010012809.1 coordinate 9,837, forward strand.
TTTTTCGCTACCAAACTCGATGAGTTTATGACGAACCATGTGGTATGCGAGTGTCCCTATTGATTTTTGAGATATTTTATATATATTTTTTATATATTCCATATACCCTGTCATCCTATGGTTATTGCAAAGCATAATGCTTTTTCTACCATGAAAATTTCTGAGTTCTGAGTAGAATAACTCCGTATAAACCCCATGGAAATGGCCAAGTGGAACGTCTTAAATCCACTCCCGGAAAAGCTATACATATAGATGTGAAATTAATTAGTTTATGGCTCGACATTTAGGAATTCGTACTTCTCGAGGATTTCCATTTAATCAGTTCGTTGTTATGAATTGCCGCGAATGTAACTTGGTTGAACTTGGTTGTATTTCCTACGCTCTTCCACATAAACTTTTTCCAAATCGCTGTTCTCTGATTTTGCTGTAAATTAGTAATCAATTTATCGTATTATATACACATCGTAACTAGAATCAACATAATCTATTACGTTTTTGAAAATTTTTATATATGTTCATTGTTATTCAATTTTTTTAAAAATATCAAACTATGCCTAACATCTCATATCCCTGCATTTCAATCGAATCTTTCAAGAAGGTAGTGAAAGGCATAGCTTGTCATGTGTGCTTGAGATGGGCTCATCCAAAATGCTCTGGCATTCTTGCCAAGCATTACGAAAAGTATTGTAAAAATGGTTTCATGGAATGGGTATGCGGGGATTGTAAGCGAAACACAAGGGAAGTATTCCTGAGGACCTCTGCCAGTAGTTTGAACGATGTTGTAGCCAATAGTACGAATTCTCCGTTGTCCTATGCCGAGGTCGTAAGAAAAAACACCCCCATCAACAAAACCCGGTTCTGACCGCAGTACCATCGGTAAGAATCAAAAAGCAACACAGGGAGGGTAAAAAGAACCCCAAAAAGAAAACCATCGATAACGATAAATGTCCGGTAAAATCACAGCAAGCTAATTACTTTGCATTAGAAAGGCAGATAATTGCCTTGGCTGAGCAAGTTGGTCAGCTTGCTGCACCCCATAAAATGGCGAAAATGAGGCCACCTCGTACTCTGCTCATCACAAATAGAGAAAAGAGCCGCTGATTCGCGAAAGCAAATACCTGCGCCAAATGGACCGTTTCAGAGTTCAAAACATTTTGCGCATGGCAGGGCTAATTAACTGCCAGGTAAAAATGGTCCATCGTGTAGGCCGGTGGAACCCAACTAACCCTTTCAGGACGGATGTAACCTTTTGGTTACATGAACTTCGCAAGTCATTTTAAGCTAATTCTAACTGAATTTTCCGAATTTTTTTTGCACGGCGGCATACAGAATTTTGTCAACTGCAGGATGGTTTTCTTCTTTGTTCGCAATCATCATTGACTTGTCCACAGTGAAAGAGAAAGTATGTGCTGGTACGGGTTTCGAACGTATCCTCACAATTCGCAGTTTTGTGAGCCGAATAAAAATCGTGTGAAAGTCTCAGTTATTATAAATTTTGTTCCAGTATAAACTTAGTCATGCCTACAAAGACATTATGTAAAAAAAAATGGAATAAATCAGAAAATCTTCGAAATGCATTGCGTTTAAATAGATGTAACCTTTATGTTACATCCGGCAGAAGTCACCAAAATCGTACAGGCCTGTTGGAAGTGTCTCACGACCGTGTAGCGCTCATTGTTTCCATGGCAGATCGCACGATCGATAACTGCGGACACTTACTCATATGCCCACGACCCAGATCTCCTCTGATAGGCATCCATGGTGACCTAACTGGTATAATCAAAGTTCCTAGTTATCGAACTTACTGGAAAAAAGGCTTAAGCCTCAAAGCAGTTTCGAGTAATATGAGTCGAGACAGATATGAGGAGATAAAGCGCTATCTTCACTTTAATGATAACATTTTGCAGAAGGAAGATGGCAACAAAGATGACAAACTATTCAAAATTCGACCAATTATGAATTCCATCAAATCGAACTGGCAGAAACTTCCACAAGAAGAACATCAAGCCGTGGATGAACAAATCATTCCTACCAAAGCGCATATCTTCTTAAAACAATACAATCCAAGAAAGCCACACAAATGGGGGTATAAAGTCATATCTAGAGCAGGATCGAGTGGCCTTATTTATGACTTCGAGATTTATACGGGGAAGGATCGGAAGAAGAAAGATGTCGAAGTTGGAGTGTCATCAACCTACGCACTTCGGCTTGCTGAAGGTATACCCCAGCACAAGAACTACAAGTTATTTTATGATAACTGGTTCTCTTCATTGGGCTTATCAAGGAAGTTACAGGAATCTGGTATTCTCAATGTGTCTACCGTCAGGGTGAACAGGCTGAAAAGATGTATACTGAAGAATGATAAACTGCTACAAAAAGATGGGAGAGGAAGTTACGACTTCAGATTTGAAATCAATAGTAATATAATAGCTGCGAAGTGGTTTGACAACAAACCAATTCATCTACTTTCTTCATATGCGGGAATAGAACCGGCTAATACAGTGATGAGATGGGAACGAAAACAGAAGTCATATGTAGAAGTTGGTAGACCTTTCGTTGTAAAAGAATATAACAAATTCATGGGGGGAGTCGATTTGTGCAATAAGTTGATCGAACATTATCGTACCGATTTCAAGTCGAAAAAATGGTACATGAGGATTTTTTCTGTGTAAAAGGATTGACTAAAGTGAGGTGTCAAAAATGCGATGTAGCTCTGTGTCTGGCCTGCGACAAAACATGTTATAGAGGCTATCACACAAAAGTACATTGCAGTGCCATAAGGAAATGACGCCTGAAAACTGATGACTTCTGCCGGATGTAACCAATTGGTTACATTTTGTTATTTTCTCAATTATGTGAATATCACAAACGTTTTATATTATTTGTGTTATTTCACCCCTGGGCAACTCGTTTCCGAAGAAAAATATTTTATTTCGGGTTAGAAAATAATTCATGAAAGGGTTAAACACGAATTTTGTACTGAAGAAAAATCCCTACGAAATTTAAATGAACTGGATAAAATATAGAACGTTAAGCAATATCCATCCCCATAGCTACACACCGACAATAGTTAATCGAGGCGAAAAAAGTTGCTGCACAGATGAACTACAAGACAAGATAAATGGAGGATCACCTAATCAAGGTGTTTCGAGGGAATAAATAACAAAGGAGAACTTTCATTCTTGAACGGGTTCACCGTGATAAATAAAAAAATTGAATGCATTAGCAGCAGTAGAACAAATCTGCATTAAATCCAAACTGTCTTTCAGCTCCCGATCTTTTGTCTAGTTTAGTAGAAAGGACATACAACCCAATCTCGTCATACAGAGTCTAGCCAATAACGTTGAATACCTTGTCATATATAACATAAAATTCACGTGAAAACCGCTGCACACGTAAGCTAAGCGGCCATCAAAATTTCGTCACGAAGTAGGATACGCGTATTTTGCTTTTTGACAATTCTCTCGAGCCATGACATTCGATCAATTAATGGCAATCAATGGCATTCGATCAATTAACACCACTAATTGACTGACTCGTAGTTGATTGTACAGAAAATTAAAGGAAAAAACAAGTACAAGCAAAACCCCGTGCCATCTCGGACGATTATTCTGAAGCTGTTATTTAGCTCCACGGTCACAAGCTTAGCAACAAGTTTTTTTATGGAATTTCATTCGACTAGCGGTATAAAAAGTACAGGGAAAGGTTGCACTCTTAAACTGATCAGACTAGGCAGTCTGGGTTCATACTCAGAAATCGCAATGCAAAATTGGCACCAATACGTTCATTGGCACTGGTTTCCCTGTGTATTCGTTTGTACCCTACCTTAGCTGAGGCGTATTTGGTTGTTGGTTTTAGAACAGTAGATCAATCCTCCGTTATCTTCTTGTGGTTAATGTCAATGATTCCTATACCTTTCAAACATCCCCTCTTCCCATTAGTGCTCACTTCGTGTTTATGATGATGATCTCCAATTTACCGGAGGCAATTTATCCCTCAGCGTTCAACTATATGAAAATTTCTGGATCAGCATTAAATTAGATTATCGTCATTAACACATAAGCATGACTGTCTTAAATAAAGTTGCCAATCGCTTTAAAGAATAACATTGTTTGAAATTTAATGGAGTTATTAGCATTATCGTTATTATGAACAAAGAAACCCGATCGAAATTTACCATTATTCCCATCGATTTTCTCTTCAGCTTTTGGTCGATAACGGCAAGTTAATAGTGTTCTGTGGCCTTGATTAAATGGAACCGGATTTGGGAGTTCTTTGTTGAGATTCTGTCGACTTTTATTTTTCCGGTCACCAAGGGAGACGGGCTTATTCAATTTGGACTTTTTCAACATCGCAAACTGCAATTCAATGTGCTATTCTTTTCAAATCCCGGTTGTAAAGTTGCTTCAACCTGTATATTATAGGCAAATAATTAGGCTGCCTTGTAATAAACTGAATACTTCAGAGTGCCTCAAACTTACGAATAATTCAGAAGAAAAAAACAGTAATAGACTGGATTGTTTAATAAGAATATTACATTACAATGTCGTAATTGTTGTGATTATTTTTGAAAGCTTCGATAAAGATAGTTCAACTATATTTAGGCTGTTTTAATACTCAGAGCGTAGCAAGAAGCACAACATCCAACATCGAAGTTCCGCATTATGAAGAACCTTAAGTTACGCATCGTCCGTCAATGCTTCACGTGTAACCAACACCGATAAAAATTGGTTGATTTGATCACAGGTTGAACGATGTTTGCAAGTAATTTTATTGCCAGACAAGATATTTCGATGTACTGCGTTGCGTCTGGGCGTACAATGTCTTGGGTTTTGTCTCACGTATAAATACTTGGCCCTAATTTACCGCAAGTCATTGTTGAAGAAACGACTTTGATTTCATAAAGTGATATCCTTATGCATACTGCTGCCGAATTTTTATAATTTCAGTTTAGTACCGGTACTTAATTTTTAATAAATCCGAGATGATTTGATAAGCAAAGTTAGACTTTGAAGCCACTCTTCATATAACGAAGCGCGGTGTTCAAATACAGTATCACAAAGTGATTCTTTGTCAAGCATTCAACATAATTAGCAACGACCGAAGTAAAGCGTTGCTCACATCCCCGCACTTACGCATCACAGCTAGTTTCTGAATGTGTATCGTTATCAAATCGAGACAGCAATATTGCGTTCAGTAATCGTTAAATATGTGGATAAATCGTGAACCAAGTTAGACTTTGAGGTCAGTTTTAAATGAGGTTCGTACAGCGAACCACGATTTTCAAATACGTGATGGCAATGTGATAATTATTAAGCGCTCAAGATAAATATTATAAAATTAAATTGTACGGATATATTTGTACCTTCTAGCTGACGCGACGAATGAGCTTACTTCGCTGTAACATCAAACTACCAATCTGAACAGGGTTTTAATGACAAAATTCATCCATTATTTTGGCAAATACAAATCAACTTAGGTGTTCCTGATGAAAAACAATATAAATATAACAAAAAAGCTCATTTGCATGCATTTCCATCACACACGCACACACCCCACAACCGTTTTCCTGCTGTTTGCACTCATCAGGTAGGGACAGTAGGACCAGGATCTGCGTGCGCTTGAAACAGTGGAGGAATGGTAAACAAGTTGCGCTTGTATGCCCTGTTAAATAAGGCTGGTACGATAAATATAAATATGAAACCTTTGGTTCTCCCTTTGGGTTTAAACACATCTGTCGGTGTATTATTTTTAATATATAAGTAAACATTTTGGTTTTAATATACGTATTAGCCTTAGCTTCAAAATTCAATCTGTCTACATTCAATAGAAAAACATGGGAATATGAATATTCAATTGAAGTTGAGGTTGAGGTTATCTCTGAGTCTCTCTGATACTGAATTTTATTGAGTGGGAAAATTGATTTGATTACGTCGGTGGTAACTGTTGATTGTCATTTGTTTATTGATTAAATCTCAAATTTTATCTCATCCGTTCATCGTATATCGAATTTCGAATTGCACGATTGACGCACTGGTGCTATTGCAATAGTGAAAACCTCCATTTAACAATTAGTTTCAGGATTTTGTTGTTATAAAAAGATATGAATGCTGCAGTTTGGAACGTTTGCATGAGTTTTGATTTTGATTGAAGGCCGTTAAATTATGAAGTCCTGTATGTTCAGCAATAGAGAAAAATATTCGTAACTCAGGGTGTGGATAATGTTCAATTTGTGTTACCGAGATTGCGTAGTTGGTGTTGGACGTTTCGTCATCAGGCTAGATGGCATCAACAGCAAAAATTATTTCGAAGCGTTTTGTAGTTGGAATTTTTTGGTTTATATATGGCTTGTCTGTCCGTTCACCATCACTCCCGCGGATTGGTCGACTTCATGTTATGCCTTCTCTGTAAGCGGTTTCTCATTGGTCCATATGTTGCAGCCAATTGAAGATGATGATTATTTGAATTTATTGTTGAGTGTCACGCTTCCAGGATGCCCGTCGGTCGTTTCCTTTGGCTAATATTCTCGTGTGGTCCCAGTCGAACTAATGCCCGAATTGGTCAATATGTATTGAGATTAGTGAATTCCGGTCATGTCTGCGTACGGCCAACTGATGTTCATGCATTCTTGTGCTCAGTTTGCGACCTATTTGTCCGACGTAGTTCCTTTCGCAGTCTCTGCATACAATCTTGTAGACGATATTTAACTGTTAACTGTTCTTCTTTCGCCACTTTGTCTTTCGTGTTGTTAAACTGGTTGCGAAGTGTTGATGCGGGTTTATGCGCGATGTCGATTCCAAGTGGCCGAAGTACCCGAGCTGCAATTTCGGAGATATGTTGAACATATGGCCGAGTGCGTCTAGTTCTGTTTTCTCCCGGGTTTCTTTGCTGGGGTCGGTTGAATCGGTTGACGCTTCTTGGGTATCCATTCTTCTGGAAATCTATGAACAGATATTCTTCTTTTCTTCTCAGTTCATCTGTGCTGAAGTGGGTTGCCGCTATTCTTTTTAGGGTTCTGATGCAACTGCGTTTGTGAATGTTCTGGTGCTTGCTGTGAAAGTTCAGTATTTGATCCGTGTGTCGTTTTCCCGTAGATGCAGGTCTTTAATGTTCCTTTGCTTGTCCGTTTCACCTAAACATCTAGGAATAGTAAACAGACGTCAACTTCAGTTTCCTTCGTAAATTGGATTCCAGAAAATACACAATTGAGCAGTCGATGCGATTCATCCAGTTCTGCTCTTTTCATAATCACGAAGGTGTCATCCACGTAGCGACCCATAATTTTGGTCGGATTATTGGCAGAGCAATTCGTTCCAAACGTTGCATAACTGCCTCATCAACTAGGCTGGAAATCGTTGATCCCATTGGCGTTCCTCGGATTTGTTCATACTTCTTTCCATTGAACTTGAAGTAATCTATCCTCATGAAAAAACGTCCAACACCAACTACGCACGCAAGTTGAACATCAAGTCCTGTATGTCTTTGACGAAATTTGCTAAATTACGTAAGACTTTAAGCAGTCTTGAATTTGGACCAAAACGAAAGACAGACATTCATAACTCACTGTTACTGGTATATTTATCTTGATTAATTCAAATGATCCGGCGAGCGTAATTTGACTAATTTAAACAAACAAACTATCCATTGATTGGCCTATTGTTGCTCAAAAACGCACCGTAAACGTGTCGAGCACGTGATTGAAACTGCGCACACACCATGTAAGTTCTAACTCCACTCATCCTCCGATGGATTCGTTTTTCGATTTTACGCACTAAGCTGTCTGCTCGACGGTTCTTCTCTGGTTAAATGTAGGTAGTAAACGCTGCCGCTGGATTCGCGCTACATCTACTGAGCATGTGGAGACAATTACATAAGTTTCTCAACGTTCACGCAACTAATGTGTATGAGAAATTGAAAATGTGTATTCTAACAAAAGCCAGGCAATTCAACCAACTGAACTCATAGGTGTGAAGTGTGCATTAAACCGAGTTGGTGTTGAAGGTCATTGCTTGTGAGGAGTCGGGGGATATATTTCAGTTGCCGTCGGTGCATTTTTCTACCCAGCACTTCATAAATCTGTTTTATACCACATCACACCATTCCTTCTAATAATCGCGCTTCGTATTATATCGATTCTTTTTCAACGACTAATTAGAATATTATTTGCAAGGAATTAATTTATCTGGGCTGAGAACAGTGAGCATTCTCGGCTAAGATTTCGCCTATCTAAAATGATTCGATTTGTCAATATTCGCAATAATGCTCAACATGTTCTCCAATCAGTTAAAATTGGATTCGTGTGTATTGTTTTACCAAAATTTATTCTACGCTGAATAGATGAACGTTAGCCATCTCGATTTTCGCATCGAAACTACGGATTCATACACGTGTTTCCATGTATAAGTTCGGAGTCACTGTTAAATAGGATCCTATGAATTAACCACTATGTTTGATGAATAAACCAATGTGCGACCCCACGGTGAGCGTTAGAAATCCTAAACTAAAAAACAATAAATTGCGTTAATAACATTGAGTGCACTTACACTTTAATTCCACATTCGATAACTTGTAATTGTGTAATTGTTAACCATAAACTAAGCTGCACTCAAAATTTCAATGTTTGATTAATTAAAGAACGCTGGCATTCTTTCTGTAAGTTCCACACCTGCTTTCTTGGCTTTCGACAAATTTTTTTTTAAATTCAATAAACATCACAAAACAAATAGTGAACTAGAATTACGTGGCATTTCACTTATTTGCCACAACTGTGAAATGTGAAGGGGAGGAGTAGCGTTGTACCATAAAATACACCTTTCGTGCCGTTAAATTACATGTCAAGATATCGTGGTAAGTGATACACTCTGGTGTTCACTCTGATTAGCTAATGGCGAAGACTGTGTTTTGGGAATAGTATATCGCCCATAGTCTTCAAAGAAAACTTACAATCTGGCCCTACTGCATAGAATTCGCATGGCTACTTCCAGATTAACTTGTGGATTTTATTATGGGTGACTTCAAGTAACCAAACGTGCAGTGTATTACCATTCACCTAGAACACTTCATCGAAAGCGCATTCGGTTAGTTGTTTGAGGATATTCCTCAATTCCGATACTGCGGAACCGATGTATCTTCGCTCCTAGATCGTGTTCTGACAAGCAGTTTGACTATCTGTTTCAAGCTCTGAGAACAAATGATCCCCGTTGAACAGTTAGACGGATCGACGTGTTGGCTTTGAGTAATGCTAGGCAAACGAGATTAACTGCCAACCGAAAATCAGTGACGTACATGAGTTTTGCGCAAGGTTAATATCACATTTCAAGAATTCAATCGAAGTGAGCTCTACATTTGTCCTAAAAAAACTCGAGAGAAAAAATAGAATTCAATCTAAAAAGCCGAACATGTAAGTGGTTAAAGGTACAAAACGTTGATTGGCGACAACATCGGCAAAAAACGCATCTTCATAAACCTGGGAAACATTCCGTTTACTGAGGAACAAAGTGAACAAATTTATCATCCACAACAAGTTGAACCACCAATAACGTATATTACGCAAGATTGAGTTCAACCCCCAAATCCTCTATCGTATGGTTAACGTTCGAACTAAGGTGAAACCAGGAGTTTCGTCAGTGAACACGTTAGCTGGACCAACAACAACTGCATCAGAAACTGCTGAAGCATTAGCCACGTTGTATTCATTTGTATTGAGCCAAAGAGAACATGCAATATAAATCTAAAATCAAACCATTTCAACCGCGTTTTCGCTCAGTGAAATAAATGCCACTACGAACCTCGTCCTTTAAGCATTATTTAGATCATTAAAAACCATTGAATTACCTCGAATTACTATTGTTCACTTCATTTTTTGTCTAATCTCTTACTAGTTTTCAGGTACATGTTTCATAAATTTTGATCTAACTGTTACCAGTTATATTTTGTTTTTACGAAAGCATCTTTCAAAGGTTGAAAAACAACATTTTCCATTTAATTCCATAATAATATTGCATGTAAGCATACTTCATTCGAACCTCAGCCGCATCTACTGAAAGACCAATTACCAATAATTATTCGTTCCAGCACACATGATTGTTATCATAGTGTTTTAATGTATGCTGTGGTCATCCCATTTACCCCAAGGTAAATTTAATTAAAAAAGCTTCAATAGACTGACAATTGCATCTTCTCCGTAGCGTATCAAACGCATAGGATTCTTTTCTACCGTACAGACTATACAATAGAATATGAGGTGAGAAATTAACTTAGAATTAACGCCGAGAGAACAAAGACGACAAGCTTAAAACGAAAGCGTAGGAACCTTAGTTAATGAAGTATTGAGAGGATGGGTCCGAGTAATGTTGCTGATGAGGTGACGTCTGAATACTTGACGAATGTTATTCTAGTCAGAAGAAATGCAGAAAATACATAGCACATCGTAAAAGTAAAGAATAAATCCATTCTGTGAAGTTTTTTCAAGACTTATTTAATAAGGTGTCAAACTCGAAAGGTTGAATTTAAAATGGAAAACCTTCAGTTTACCGAAAAATAGTCTTCCCGAAAATCATCTTCCATAGGCCCTAGCGCTTGTTTAGCAATAATTTAGAAACACAAGGTGCTCATTCAGAAGTCAGTCGATGACAACTGCCATTTTTCTTGTTTTGTGTGATTTTATTTAAAGGAGACACCAAAACAGAACTAATAAGGAGCTGTAGTTTGAATATATGGGGATAACGGGTAAAAATATGCGAAATTTGTACTGGTGAAAATGAGAAGGAAGTTGTTGTTGTTGTTGGCTTCATGCGTTTGTTTTCGACCATAAACGCCCAGACCCCAGAAAGCCAACTTGCATATCAAAATACAAGCAAAAGTTTAATAATGTCTGTGCGTAGATATTCATTATCGTTTTAGTTCGCCGAAACCAATGGTGGATTTGACGTTTTCAATGACCATCATGTCATCAAACTCCGCCTTGACGCTACCAACACATACGGTCATGTTAAGTGAAGTAAACGAGCTTCATGAGCGCAATTTGTGTCTTACGGTGTACGTCACTGTGAATTCGCGTTAAATATAATTTTTTGCAAGCGGATAGACGAAATACGCAAACTAGTATTCTTCTGACGAGCGCCATAGTATCTTTCTTCAGTTTATCGAACTTCAACCAACGGTTAAACACCATTAATGATTGTGGACATGTTATTCCAGTGGCCAACTTGGATTCATGAAACAATACATTGGCTGCAAAAAAATATGCTTACATTTCGCCATGCAGGAATCCGGGATATGTTTGCTCAGCTGAGACATCAATTCCATAAAATTCCTCGGATATCACATACGCAATCTTTGATCGTTGAAATGGGCAAAACGGGAACCTGCGAGGTTCTTTTAATCATATCGGCTTTTTTGAAACTTCTACAGACTAGATCTTGATTTAGCAAAAATTTGAGTAACTTAAGGCTATAAAATGTACAAAGTTATCATCATTTTACACCACTGTCCTAAACTCAAATCTGCCTCGAAATCGGGTTAAATCACAGTTCCATATCCACGTGAGTCCCGATAACCTTATTGGCAATACATTAAAATTTTTCACGAAAACGCATTCTTTCTTGTTTTATTAAGCGAGACATTCAGTTACCGATTTTAATATCGGCCTCAAAAGATGCCATATTGTTTAACCCCGAGCTTACAAACTGAATCTTTCACACTGATCTGAATAGCATTCGAAGCGTTGAGGCTAAATCACACTTCCGGAGTACGGAAGAAACAATTTCGAGCCGACATCGATAAATCCCCAATTTTAGAATTTCATTTCTACGGATAATAAAATACCATTTATAAATGTTTAGTAAATATTAGTTTGTTGACCGCCTGCTATACTACTAATGGCTTTTTGAAAGATTGTCCACTTTATTGCATTTGTAAATTCACAGTACAAGCTAGTGATTGGCTAATTTGTGTTCAGTTCAATAACCAATGAACGACGCACTACTGGGTATAAATTTAGCTTGGCTTTCGAATAACAGCTGGTTAATACGAAAATGACCATACGTTTCCTGATACTCTTCTTGGTGATATCATTGTCGGCAGCCATTTCAAGTGAGGTTATCATATTAATATCGCTTAAATATACGAGTGTTGTACTTTCTATCAGCATAAAATTGCTATATGTTTCAATGTTGAAAATCACACTGATTGTGATCTCGCTTTGAAGATGAAAACATTTTCATTCTATATAGAAAAATGTCACCTTTAAATGTCATGAAACATACGTTCCATTAAAATGGTGACGAAATTGTTTAACAGAACCTAATGACTAATTCATTATCTGACTAGATTTGGTTTACAGATTGCAATATATTCCCTGTTCCTGGAAATTATGAATTACTATTAAACTACATGATTGTGTGGAAATAATGTAGACAGAAAAGTGGTTCTTGTGACTGATTTGAAATCTACCGATGCAGATGCTTGAGTTGAATGCGCGTATTGGCACATTTGTATCATTGACATTCACATACATCACCACGTAATAATATATGCATTTAATCAATAAGTGAAGAGAAATTGAACTGGCTATATTCGTTAGATTCATTGCTCACAGTAATAGTATTTAATGTGAAAGTTTCTCTAATACTACAGACAAGCCGAAGGTTTATAAAAGTGAGTTGATCAAATTCTTATCATGCTTGATGGTGGAATTGAAATTTTTGCACTCGCGATATTTATGATTTTCTGCAATCAGTCGAAGAGTATATCCCTGTTTGATCTTAGATATACGCGAGGAAACCGTAGAAATGTAATGCAGTATTTGAGCTAACAATCCGCAGCATTCCAAATCAAACAAACTTGATTAAATTATTAAATAGTTAGTAATATGTAAAACTAGTATAGCGTTCCAGCTATTAAATTCCCATTTGATTGTCTTTGACAGCAATTGGATCGTGTCCAAGTGAGTTTGTCGATGCACAATTCACGCCATAAAGGTTGATATTAGATTAACAACGGAATTATTCATGCTGAACTTTCACTACCTCAGTTGACCAGTTCACATGTGAGTTATATTACATATACATACATCAATTTCACATAATCGCTTGAAGAAGAACTTTGGTGTCTTCTTTTATCAACTGTAATATCATTGTCTATAAACTCACGAGTTGGGATGAACTTGCACTTGACTGCTCACATTGTAGGCACTGTTTTATGCGTCATCAAGTGCTGGGGAGTAGCAAATGAGGCTCTTGGTTGCAGAACGCAAATCACGCTACCGGCGTAGAACTGACGCTGCTCGAGCGCGTACTGACTACTACTACTACTACTACTAATGAGAGAGCTGCCGGAAATGTTACTCCTGTCGAATCGGACTGTGTACTCTTCCGAAAAGCTGTGGAACATGACAAAATCATGTGATTGTGGTGTGCATTCAAGGTTGACATCCACTACAGGAGGCCAACAATATCACACTGTTTGTTTTGCATTTCATGCTCAAAATTGTTTAACTTTGCTTTCAGTCACCTTGGAGTCAGCTGGATTATGTAAGTAGCGGTGCTTTCAGATTTCGCGCATCAATCTTGCCTTTCACGTTGGGTTTGACTAATTATTTTCTCACACGTATGATTCCAGTGAACAAACGCTTGACTGTTGAGACCGATGGCTTTAAAATTTGTACGTTCTACTTCGATCGATATCACGGTTACATTTATTGAGTAATTTTGTTGCTAATAGATCCAATTATCGTTTTGCGGTACAGATGCCAATGTGCCGCAGTAAGTGGAACATGTTATCGCAAACTTTACGTTTCATAATTAAGAATTTAATCGGTAAAAAGGCTTTAAAAATATTATTTTCACTCACACTCACGCACATGTTTAGTAACAAATTAAGCAATTTTCATTGCGTTTTGGAATTTCCGTATTATTCACCCTTTTGAAAACCTGAACGACTAATGACATTATTAAATTCAGGCAAACCTAGTTTGACCACAAGCTTTATTTTCTTGAATCAGTTATGGTTTCCCGGTTAACTCCACGTGTTTAGCAATAAAGGTAGCATATCGCAATCGGTTTCGATGTTACTTTTCGGTATGCAATGAAGAATGTAGAAAACTTACGTGCATCACATATTCTTCATTCCTCATACAAACAACATTGCGTTAATTTCAGGTTATATGGATCTGCAACAACGATATGTGAGTGTTTGCGTTCAGTAAATTCCCAGGTTTAGACGCATCATTGTCGTTTAAATCGTATTAACTGATGTTAAATAAACGATAAAATTTCGACTACAGATAAAGTCCATGAAATCGTTTTGTTAATAGGTAGAACGATGGGTTGAAGATGACAGAAAACAATCAGCAGATTGTACACACAAAGGAGTATTTAATGAAGATGAGTCACTTTAATTTGGTCAATGTTATTCCAGTGTAGTAAACAGCAGATTTATGCAAGTATTCAGCATTTCGACCAACATTTGGCATTGAAAACCATTTGATGATGTAAACCACTACTTAGATGACAAATGTTCAGGAACCGTAAATGTTTCATTCAGGTCCTGAGGAAATTGTTGGAATAAAAATTGATTAAAATCATGATGCGGGAAGAAATAATTTGTGGTTAGAAATTCTCAAATAAATTTTCAGCTAAACTTTCTTGCTTCTCAACCATGTTAACTAGGATATTATTCCATTGCAATTGTTACTTTTCCTGTCCAAATCCTTGATAAACACTTTTGACAAAGCTATTATACATGAAAGCGTATTTTCTTTTTTTTCAGTTTACACACGCGTGAATTACAAATGTGAGTTTTTTGTGTTAGGATCCGATTAATATGACATACGCTCGGGAGATTCAAACTATTGTCGAGACAATGATAGGACCCTTTAAAGATAGCAACTCAGCTTACTTTAAAGTTTTATATTTCTAATATATACGTTTGAGCTGATTTCAAATTGAAACTAATCCTTAATTAGGTCGTATCTAAAGAGGCGTTTAATAGAATATTTAATTTGTGTATCAAATATCCTATTTTTAATAAAACAATGTTCATTTTTATAGTCCATAATATATCGTGGTTGTAACATAGAAAGTATTTATTTTGGTATCCACGGAAGATAAGAATATCAACGGTTCCAAAGTTAGAAAAGTGATGTTGACGTGATTGATTATAATTTCGATGAATGTATTGCAGAATGATTGCCTAACGCCCTCTTTATTCGACAGTGAAAGTTTCGGAACTGGGAAAACACAGTGAGCACATTTAAATCAGTGCTTCTTGCAATTCAAAATCACAATATCTTTGCAAATTTATTTCGCCAACTGATCGACATTGTAACATATTCCATTTCAGTCAAACTCATATCCGACAATGGAAATCCTGGTGCGTCACAGACTAATGAATTATCTGCATAGCAATACAGGGTGTCCCAAAAAATATATACACACTTAAAATAATTGTAATTAGAGTGCTTGTTAGTATTTCATTATTTCAAATGTATTAAAATATTCACAAGTGTTATTTTGTTTTTTATTACATTTTACTGCATTCTAATAAATGTAAATAGTCAATAGTTTTATTTTCAGCAAGATGGGCACCCCCACATTACCATCGCGATGTTAGGTCTTTCCTTTATGAGGTCCTGCCAAACAGGTGGATTGGACGAAGGGGTTTTTTCGAATATCTCCCGGGTCACCAGACCTCACACCACTAGATTTTTTTCTTATGGGGATACTTAAAAGACAAAGTCTATGCTACGAAAGCTGCAACCATCGCTGAATTAAGAGAAGCCAGTGAACATGAATGCGCCCAAATACCAAGGGAATTATTTCATGATGTTTGTGATTCCATTGCTTGGTGTTGTCCGCAGTGCCCAGATCAAAATGGACGTCAGTTTGAGAACAATCATTGACATAATAAAATCTACTTATAACATATTTCTATACATTTGAAATAATGAAATACTAACAAACAATATGATTACAATTATTTTAAGTGTATACATTTTATTGGGACACCCTGTATGTGATGCACTTCGACACTCGTAATAAAAACCCATGCCCAAGCAAGATTCCTTATTGTATTCACAAAGACCGGGTGTTTTTAAGCAGACTACTCACATTCTTTCATAGTGAGCGACGATTAGATCCTGAAGTTGAGAATGGGCAATTTTTTGAAGTATTTTCCAGTAGAAGAACACCTCAGACAAATAAATAGAGATAATCAACCATTATACCAAAATATATGCAATTTTCCACATCGGTTGAAAAAAATGCTAATACCAGGAAACATGTACTTTATTTAATTTTCCCATCTAAATGCACAACGTTTCTAAACTAAAAAAATATTCAATCATAGTGGGAACTTGCCGAATTGTGAGTTAGTTTTAACCGTTTGTATGTAATTTGTCAGAATGCCCTTATGCTTTGCTTTCATACGAACACCTAACTTACAAGCAGGCTCCATTGATGTTCTTGTAGTGTTTGGTTACGCTATTTTACTTCAAGGAGTTCATGTTTTCCATTTGCTTACAGGTCGATAAAAAACGAAATCAAGTTTCTCCTACATCAGACGAAGAATAAATTAAGTGTCAATTAACCGTTGTTTGAATAAATATGTTTAATTAAGAATCATTTTTGGCATACGATTCGTAAAAACGTTATTAAAATTGCCGTAAGAATAACTTCCCAAATTAAAATGGGAGGATACACATGAAATTGCTGATTAACATTGTGGGGAGTGTGTTCAATTAGGAAGGTATGGTACGTCGCAATCTTTTATTACACGAATCATACGGCAACATACATTAACCTAGCGCAATATTCTCCAATTGTCAAGAAATCTAAAACAATTTCGTTTTTAATCATTGCCAAATGACAACCATGTGATGCGATGGGCAATATCCAGCCCAGTAGAATTTATAAATGACGTACGTCAGATTCAGTCTTGGGACCAATACTCTTTCTGATCTCCGCGCACGATATAAATGAAATCGTGGGCAGTAAAGCCATTTTGTTTGCGGATGATAACAAAGTGTGGACTAGTGTACGCACCATAGAAGATTGCCAAACTCTACAAAAAGATCTCGATGGACTTCATCCGTGGTCAATTCAACAACCGACAATGTATAATTTGAAACGTAGGTAAATCCTTTGATTTCACATACTCTCAACATCTCAGCAACTTACATGTGTGACGGAAGAAACTACCTGTGTCGGTGGATCACACGTAACTTCATGTATTCACGGCAGTGTTCTGTGGTATACTGAAATTCCTTCTAAACGATAGCAATGTTCATCACAATCTTCGATAGTTTCACAAAACATGTACCCTCAAGGATAATGCTCAACTATATGCGTCCAAAAGTGTTGTACGTTATTCCTGCATTGTCGCCATGGTTACAGAAGGACATAGGTTTGCTGCAATGCGTACACCACTGGATTACAATACTGGTTACCGGACTATTCAATAAGCAATACAAGGAGAGAATTGAAACTCTGAACCAATTTGACATTTCATACCGCCGTGTCAGGGGTGATTTGATCCTGCGATCAACATTCTGCATACTTGAATATCTGTTCCATCGTCAAGTTGCACGCGGTGGAATATCACAAGGTCACAATTTAACCATTCCGCACTCTAGATCAAATTGTTAGAGTTGTTTTTTGCTTCCGTGTTTGTATTATATGAAAGCCTCTGTCCAATGATATCATTTGTGCATCAAGCCTGAATATGTTTAATGCAGAACTTGACGACATCCACCCACACACCTCAATATATAAACTGACATTCCATATTTACAAAACATCTTTGTCAATTTTATGCATTCCCGATAGTCTTAACCCTTAACTGCCTGAATTATTTTACATGCGTCACCTCATTTCCGAAATTTGTTGACAGCTGGCGCGCCGCATGGCTCAGCCGTCTCAAACGCGTATCAAACGAGAGCAGAACGTGTGCCGAATCCGATACTCCCGGCATACGGCAGTGATCTGTCTAATTTATCATATCATAAACCTCTAAATTTTGTGTACCGAATTTGACCCATTCGACCGTTAAGGGTTAACCTATGGATATTTTAATTTATTTGCATCTAGAACGTTAATATTTGAATAAATTTGAAATTTAAATTTGAATCGCATCTAGTTCCAGACGCCAGCACGTATATCAAACTAACGAGCGTGTAAATGCAGCACAAACACTGAAATCATGCGCCACAGCAGCTCAAGGCTCATTCAGTTTCCGATACTTACATAGCATATATAGCTCTTGAAAAGAATACAATTGGACAAACTCCGAAAACTTCGAACAATGGATCAGTCACCAGTTTCCACAACCTAAGTGTCATATGCATGAATATACCAGAACCCGATGCTTCACTATTTGGGGCTCGGAAGCAACGCGAGTTTAATGCGTGTTTTGACCTGTGTAAAATGATGCTTAAAGTAACCGTAAACAACGAAAGGGATTTTGAAATCTGACTCTTACTTTAATTTACTTTTGTGCGACTATCTCCTCCTGGAGGATGAGTCGGCTTTTTGAAGAATCTTGGGAATTTGAACACAAAGCAGCGTCACCTGCACCACTCGGCGTTTGTTCGAGTCAGCTTCTCTAGCCTTTGCACAACCAAGTGCGACCTGCAAAGCAGCAGGGAGTTGCCAATATGAGGTGGTGTGCACCAACTAACCGTCTACGAGACTCTGCTCCAGATTTTCCATCAAGGGTTTCTCCCGAAGCCTTTCCAGCGATCAAGTATCCCGCAAGGCAGCGGAGTAATAAAATAAGGGTTTCCTTCCCTTAGATTAAATGCCCTCCCAGGCTAACGAGCTACATCTGCCCGAAGCAAACCGGTTTTCAGGTGCCATTCACTCGCCCTCTCCCCTTCTCTTGTAGGTAGAAGCAGTTTCTCTGGGCTCGGGAAGCCACTCGTGCAGTTCAGAAGCTGGACTTGGTTGTCAGAGGCTGTTTGAGACGCGCGCCATATGGGAGCATTTAATAGACAGTGGGAGCTTATCCCTACTGCCACCGCCGGCTATGACTCTAGCGAATTACAGCTCGATTCCAAGTCGTACAGGGATAATTTTAATATTTTCGTGGTCCTCTCGTCAAGATCTACCGAATTATTCCATTTTTGCACTTCGGAATGATAACACGTTGATTTTTCTTATTCGGGGTTAATTTAGAAGTTTTTTCACGCGTGTAAAAATTAGCTGTCTTCAACGCATATAGTTTAATTCACATCCACTTGAAAGAATTCAGCATTCTACATCATTTGAGCTCTCTCTCATCATTGAATCTTGACCGTAAAGCTCAGCACCGTGGGTATGATCTTTGTCTAGATATGCAAATCTGAACCATAATTTGTTCACGTTTTAACTTCAGCTCATCGAAATCCATCAATCGATATAACATTGCTTACACGAAGCATGTCACGCCGCGCTAACTTGGACACAATGAATCACACACGCCCGCACATAAACGCGAAACGATGACCCAGAAAGCCGTATGCCAAAAATGTAAAACCCGTACGAAAGGTCTAACTGCGAAGCCAAGTGCTGTGACCTGGCAATTCTGTTCGAGCAAAATACACGATACGAACTTGACGAAAGAAACGATAAGTTTAATCATAGACGATTCAATCGCGGGAGTTTGCTTTATCTGCTTCGAGTGCAGACAGATTCCGCGAGGTTTGTGGCACCAAGCAACTGCAGAAACAATCAATCAGGGACTGAACTTAGAGACACGAATGGTCAACCTTGAATCATGTTAAAAAATAGAACTTTATCTGGATTACTTGCTAGAAAATCGCATGAAACCAGCTTATTCTGTACTCAAACAACACAACAAAGGATATTCGTATTTTATAGAATAGCACAGCTATTTTTGACAAAACGAGATAGATAAAAGTGGATGATAATGAACCCAGCAACGTGAGTTCTAGACGCCGGTACGTATATCGAACTAACCAGCGTGTAAAAGCGTCAAAGTACGAGATAACGCCAATGCCGTTAGATCCGAAATCGATCAAGATCCGAATAGAGGAACTGACACAATTTCCGATTATGTCACTGAAGCAATGACAACAGGAACAAATCCTCCAAACTCCCTCTTTGATACTAGTAACTATCAAAGCTCAAACTCAAAAAATTGTTATATCCAACTCCAGAGAAGTCAGACCAATAACTTCCGTCATTACTCACGATAAATACGACTGTTAAAGGCCTGTCTTCCCAAACAATCCCTGGTCCGCAAAAAGATACGAAGCCAAAGCCACCAGCTCACCCGAAAGATCAGCGAGAACCCTCAGGTTCAAAACCAAAAGTCATGGTGCAAAACACTCCCAAAGTGGACACTATAGGTATTCGATCTAAGGTAGTTGAAAAGTCCAGCAACCAGCGAAAGCGCCAGTGTACATTCAGTCCATGGACTAAGGGTGATTTGCATCAACGTAAAGGAAACGAGTGCCACCTTACTAGGGGACAGGCTAAAGCACGATAAAGAAGAATGGAAAAGGTTGTGCAACAACATGGACTTGGAGCCATGTGAACCACTATCATTGATACGACTAAGTCGTAAACCAACTTCTTCAAATCTGGACCAGCCAAGATTGCTTAGAATCACGGTTCGCTCTGAAAGGGATCTTAAAAATCTTACTATCCGCTTTTCTCCTGCGTAGGGAGCGTTCAGAGACCACTGCAAGGATCTATGCTGATGTGCCCTGGTGTGAAAGAGCCCGAAAGGAGAAGCAAAAAAACCAAACGAAACAGAGGGATGATCGAAGTATAATCCTTTTGGGAGTTCCGGAAGCTGATGAAGCAACTGATGAAGCGGTGCAGCGCAAACACGATCAGTTACAATGGAGACTCCTCAGTGATATACTCGGTTTGCATGATGTAGCTGTGACGGACACGTTCCGCATCCCCAAATCTACGAATTATAAGGGCATCGGTCCTAAGCCCCTTAAAATAACGTTCTTGCGTAATGATATGTTGAACACGGTCAAAACTCGTTGGGAAAATGGCCGCAGAATAATCCCGCGAGAAATTAGACTAGGTGCATCGAAACACCATATTGGAAAGATAGATGCACCACTAAGTTCAATAGAAACACTACCAAGTCAATCAGTTGTTGACGTGTCAGAAACAATTTCAGCCGATACGATAGATCACTGTGTTCCAACAGTACAACCCCAAAACGATCAAGCATCCCTGCAAGCAAAAAACCTTCAGTTGCCGACTCTGGAGGAGTCGGCCTAACATATATTCTGCACTCCACTAGCCTTCTTCCCCACACCCCATCCTTGTTGAGAAAAACAACTATGAAATGCATCTACACCAACGCACAATGTCTCGGAAACAAAATCGGTGAACTGCGTGCAGTTTTTTTGAGATGTTCACCAGACATCATCGCCGTAACGGAAACGTGGCTGCAGACTCAGCAAACAAATAGTGAACTTGAATTACCAGGAATGTCACTTATTCGTCATGACCGTGAAACCAGAGGAGGAGGAGTAGCTTTGTATTATAGCCAAAACCTTCTGTGCCGTGAGATTACGGATCCAGACATCGTGTTACTGGATACACTCTGGTGCTCAATCCGACTAGCTAACGGCGAAGACTGTGTTTTGGGAGTAGTATATCGCCCACCGTCTGCACAGGAAACTTACAATCTGGCCCTACTGGATAAAATTCGCATGGTTACTTCCAGATACACTTGTGGATTTTTGATTATGGGTGACTTCAATTTACCGAATCTGCAGAGCAGCACCATTTACCCAGAACACTCCCTCGAGCGCGCATTCAGTGAGTTGTTTGACGATATTCCTCTTTATAACCACATTACATGTAATACCCGATACCGCGGAAACGATTTACCCTCACTCTTAGATCTCGTTCTGACAAGCAATGAACATGACATTGATAACGTTGCTTACGAAAGTCCACTGGGACTAAGTGATCACGTCGTCATCCAGTTTGACTATCTGTTTGAAGCTGTAAGAACAAATGATGCCCGTAAAAGAGTTAGGCGGATCAACACTATGGCGTTGAGTGATGCTCTGAAAAACACGTTTAACTGCCAACCGGAAACCAGCAACGTACATGACTTTTGGATATGGCTAATATCTAATCTCAAAAGTTCAATCGAAGTGAGCTCCGAATTTGTCCTCAGGAACTCAAGAAAAAACTTTGAATTTAAATTAAGAAGCCGAACTCGTAAGTGGTTAACGGTACGAAACATTGCTTGGCGACACCATCGGCAAAACCCATCATCCGAGACCTGGGAAACATTCCGTTTACTGCGGAACAAAGTAAACAAATTTGTCATCCAAGACAAGTTGTGCTTCCAAGAAGTGATATCAAGCATGATGGAGCGAAACCCCAAAATACTATATCGTATGGTTAACGATCAAGCTAAGGTGAAACCTGGAGTAGCGTCCGTGAACACATCAGCTGGACCAACAACAACTGCAGCAGAAACTGCTGATGCTTTAGCCACGTTTTATTCATCGGTATTCAACCCGATAGAACATGCAATAAACAGCCCAAATCCAACACTTTCAAACACGGTTGCCCTAAGTGAAATAAGTGTCACTGAGAAACGCGTCCTCCAAGGTTTATTTAATCTTAAAACCGGAAAGTCTCCTGGGGCCGACGGAATAACCCCGAAAATATTGAAGCAATTTGCGAGTTTGCTATACAAACCACTCACTTATTTGTTCGAGCAAACACTGACAAGCGGAGTGTTTCCTACAGAATGGAAACGAGGAATAATTTCTCCAATTTACAAAGGTGGAAATCGCTCCGATGTTTCCAATTACCGACCCGTTACTCTGTTACCAGTGATTTCAAAATTACTTGAGCGACTCATTGTTGACGATCTAATGAAACATTTCGGGAATAATCAGTTGCTTCCGAGGAACCAGCATGGATTCAGACGAAATTATTCCTGTTTGTCTAATTTACTGGTAACGCTAGATGATTGCACAAAATCGGTAGATAAAGGACAAGCAATACTCGCGTGCTACTTGGATATTTCAAAAGCATTCGATCGTGTTGACCATTCCATAATTCTGCAGAAGCTTGGAAGGCTTGGTATCACTGGAAAGTTGCTGAATTGGCTAAATGTCTACCTAAAAAATCGCACTAACCAGGTACGTGTTGATGGTGCATTATCCAAACCAGTTGCAGCAACTAGCGGAGTTCCCCAAGGCTCAGTCCTTGCTCCGATCCTCTTTCTGGTTTATGTCAATGAAATACCGGAAATTGTTCGATGTAACATTTCGTTATTTGCGGACACCTAAAGAGATGGCACAGCATTCGTAGTCCAGAAGACTGTCTGCTATTACAAAAGGATCTTGATACGCTTCACAGCTGGTCGTTGAAGAACAAACTGCCGTTTAACTTCAACAAATGCAGGATCATGAATGTGGGGAATCGAGTAGTGTTCACATATCACATAGGTTCGCATGTTCTTGAAAATTGCAGTGAAGAAAAAGATTTGGGTGTCTGGGTATGCTCAAGTATAAAAACATCACTTCAAAATAACAGTGCCTTTAAAAAAGCAACACATATTCTAAATCTACTCAAACGTGTATTTGGGAAATTTTCGCCCGAGATATTCCCAAAGATTATGAATACATACTTGAGACCAGTCATGGAATACGGTGTGCAGTCATGGTCTCCGTAGCTCAAGAGAGATGTGGAACTTATGCAGCGAATCTATCACCGCTCAACGAAACTAGTTCCCAGCATCCAAAACAAACCATATAAAGAAAGGATAGCTCAACTGAATCTGTTCGATTTTCCCTATCGACGAATCAGAGGAGACCTTATCTAACTTTACAAAACATTCCATACCCCGAACCATCCCTTACAGGATTTATTCACGCGAAGGGATACGAGGAATTATCGGACCCATGAATATGTGCTGGTAGTACCCTATTCCCGCCTGAACTGTAGAAGGTATTTTCACTCTGTCCGTGTCTGTTTTACTTGGAACAGTTTACCTTCAACCGTTGCTCACGCCACTAGCTTGCATGAATTTAAAACGAAATTAGAGGGTTTTTTTCATTATTCGTTTCCAGAACACTTATATACTGTTTATTCTGTGTTCTTATATGGTTTATACACTTAAATTTCAATTTTCACCATCCTATGGTTGTTGTTAAGCTTGTTGCTTTTTAGACCATTAAAAACCTTGAATTACCTTGAATTACCTTGAATTACCTTGATTTAGTGCATCCATACAAACACAAATTGCCTTTTCAACGAATTAATCTAACTGTGTAAGATTTGTAATGAAAATGCGGTAGAAATAGTTGACGTAACAGAAACGTGGTTCCATACCTCATTGTCTGAAAGTGAACTCTCTTTTCCCAGCATGTCACTATTCCGGCGTGACCGTTTAGGTGATGGCGGAGGAGCAGCACTCTACTTCACGCAATCGGTTATCTGTAGAGCTTTGAACGACTAGACCCTTGATATAACTGACACGCATTACTGTACTCTCACTCTAACTTCAGGAGACCAATGCTTTGTTGGAGTGATTTATCGTTCTCCAACCGCAACTATTGACCTAAACAATAAACTGATTAATTATTAATATATATATATATATATATCGTTTCTTTCTGCTCCGTCAATATCGTCTTCCACACTTCTTTTCTGACCTGTCATTATGAACCCATTTGCTTATTTTGATCTAGATTTGCTGCGCACAATTCGTTTTAACGAATAAAGTTCTTTTCTTCTTCTTCTTCTTCTTCTTCTTCTTCTTCCTTGTAATCCTAATCGCGTGGAACGTTCGGACATTTAAACTTAGCTTTGATTATGACTCGTTACGTAACTTGATACGTACTCGATATTGTTTTGACGAGGACACGGACTTTAACCCGGTTAACCCCAATTATTGAGGTGTTTTTACTCTATTTGATTGCCTCAATGAAGTACCGCTTTTGTTGACAAATCCTCGTTGGGTTCTGATATACCTGAAGATTTTGCGCATCACTCAACTTGGGACGTTTCCTTGATTGTAAATTACAATCAAAAGTTCTCAATTATACAGTACTCAATAGTGCTCAGTTAATTCGGAGTGTTCATCCATCTTGGTGAATTTCGATTCGACATTTTGAATGCATTCGTCAAACAATCGTATAGCAGGTGGAATGTTTAAGGTAGGTTTTACCAAGCCGCTCCAGAACGAATTCTCTGATGATTCCTTTTCTCAATCTTTGAACCAGCCGAGGCACGAGTCAACAAAATGGAAAGAAAATAAAAAGCAAGAGAGCTGAGAAAATTAGAGTTGGAAATTGCCCAGACAAAGAAAAAAATCGATCCAGCTGTGACCGTGAGAAGCATTCATGCGACAATGACTCGGAATCGTTGTGACCTCTGTGTCACGTATTTAGATCCGGTGGCTACCGTTTCAGTTAAATGTACTTTCTGCGGGTTCCACCACCACGCGTCATGTGATGAGAATTTGACTGATGATTGTGTGAGGCTTGTGAACGATGAGAAACACCCATCCGTTTGTTATGTTTGTACTAGCTGTAGACATTCCAATAAAGACGTCCGCAACAACATTAAAGTCTTGACTGTATGAAAAGAACCTGATGAAATGGAGAGTAGACTGTAACACCTGGAAAACCAGATTGCAAAAATGAAAAACTCATTGGAGCTATTGATCAAACCAACAACGAAGGATCCAAAACATTCAAATTCATCTTTAGACAACACTAGTGCCCTAAAATATTCCGAAATTTTGCTACAAGTCACCAAAGAGTTAGATACAACCGAGCCAAAACTAAAGCCATTCTCTCAAGTGTTGTGTTTGAGAAACCAGCTTCAAAAAGGATTTCGCTCAGCATCATCTGTACAAATGTGCCAAAGACAACTAAGACACTATTCTCAACTAGACAGCAGTGTGATTTAACCGAATGGTCGGAACTGTGTACTAGGATGAGTAAAAAAACAAACCAATCCGGTTTCACTGACTCGCATGACTCGTGCTCCCAAAGCGCCGCATCAAGAAAAACCGAGATTGCTCAAGATAGTGTTGCAAAGAGAAAAAGAACTAGAAGATATACTTTTATCTGCATGTTTGTTTCGAGACGATGAAGAAAACACACCACGAATCTTTGATGACTTACCCTTGTCAGAACGGGCAAAATCAGCAGTAAATAAGAAATTGGGGAAAGTAAACGAGCGCGACAGTCGTAGTCTTATAATCCTGAACTTTCCTGAAGCTGCTGATAGTCCACATGCAAAATGTAACTCCAACGACGACATATAACAATGGAAATTTATTAGTAACGCTATCCAAACAAATAATACAGCTGTTATCAATACTTTTAGGATCCCGACATCACCGAAATACGAAGGTAAAGCTCCGCACCCATCAAAGTGACACTGCTGACAGACAGTATGACTGATGCAGTTTTTAAAAATTGGAAACAATTTCGATACAAATTGCCCCGAGAGATTAAAATTATTCCTGGACGCCTCAAAACTAATGATAATAAGGATGATGCAGAAAGTCTAAATACTGAGCAGAGTGAAAAATTTAAACCTGGTGATAAACGGAATTCGGGCGACTCTACGGGAGTCGGAGAAGAAAATTACCGACCTACCGACTCAGGCCGAGTCGTACCAATAATTTTATCTCATGAATTTTATCTCATAATAAACTACTCAAAGTAATTCAAAGTAATTCGAAGTTTTAATGGTCCAAAAAGCAAATACTTCACAGTAACCACATATTAAAAATATAAGGAATGCATAAACACAACACAAATGCTTTATCCATATGGAAAGTCAGCACGTGTATTCAGGTGCAAGGTTGTATTTGGTCAACATATATTGTCAAGTTCAGCCTTAAACATGTCCAGGCTTGTTTCGCAAATGATATGTGAGGGCAGGGAGTTCCATATAAAACAAACTCTGACAGCAAAGAAAAACCTTCGACAATTTGATCTGGAGTGTGGAATAATCAACTTGTAGCCCTGCGATCTGCTACAACGTGCTTCTTGCCGATGAAACAGGTGTTCAAGTGGGTGATCCACTGTATGCAGAATATTGAACAGCAGGATCAAGTCAACCCTGAGACGAAAAATCAAAGAGGTTTAGAGTTGCAATCCGCTCCTCGTATGGCCTGTTGTATAGCCCAGTCACCAGTTTTGTAGCGCGGTGGTATACCCGTTGCAGCAATGTCATGTCCTTCTGTAACCATTGGGTGGTCCCAACAGCATTGTTGGTCTGATATAGGTGTTAACTATTCGTGGGAGTACCTGCTTTGAGAAACGACCAATTGATTTTGATTATATATATATATATATATATATAATCTAATATATATATATATATATATATATATATATATTATATATATTATATATATATATATATATATATATATATAGTTCCACTATATGCAGCCTTTATTGCTCACTCCCAAGAGAACCTACAGTCGCTAATGTACTGTTTTTTGTCGGCATGCAAAGACTTAGATCTAACAATAAGCATGAGCAAGACCAAAGTCCTTGGTTAAGGGACTGTATCGCCACCAATCATCACTGTTGGAAACTGTCAGCTCGAACCAGTACATCATTTCACATATCTTGGTTCAACCATTGCGGATAACCTCTCGTGAGACACGGAGATTGATGAGCAGATGGGCAGAGCAGCTGTCATTTTGTCCCGATTGAACTCTCGTGTTTTGGGTAACCGCGAGCTGACTGCAAAGACAAAGATGATGGTACACAGCGCGTGCGTACTAAATGCTTTACTATACGGCTGTGAAACCAGGACCATCCACGCAAGACACGAACCGAAGCTGAATGATTTCCATCCACGAAGCATCCGTCGTATCTTGAACGTATCGTGGATGGACAGAGTGACTAACGCTGAAGTGCTTTCAAATGCTGGTCTACATAGCATGATCACCCTATTACGTCAGCGCTGCCTGCGATGGCTTGGTCATGTCTAAAGAATGGAAAATGGTCGTATTGCGAAAGATCTACTCTATGGTGAGTTGCAATTAGGAAGTCGATTATTGGGCAGACCGCACTTGCGATACAAAGATGTTCGCAAAAGAGATATGAATGCTCTGGACATTGACTCCGCGAGCTGGGAAGAACTTGCTCTTGACCGCTCACTTTGAAGGCATTGTATAAAGCGTTGTCTTCAAGCCGGGTAGGAGCAGATACAGCTCTTGGCTGCTGAACGCAGATCATGCCGCCGGCGTGCAACTGATGCAATACAACCGAGTTCTGACTATCGTTGCAAGCGCTGCGGGAGAGATTGTTCCTCCCGAATCGGACTGTTTAGTCATTCAAAAAGCTGTAAAACATGAAATTCATGCGATTGTGATGTACATCCATGGTCGATATCGACCGAAGGAGGTCAACAACACAATTTTACAGTAAGCTGAGTTGCTATCATTAAAGGTTGTATTTTTGTCCTATCATTGTCTCGACAATAGTTTGAATCTCCCGAGCGTATGTCATATTAATAGGATCCCAACAGAATGAAACTCACATGTATGATTCCCGCGTGTGTGAACTGAAAAAAGCAATTAGTTTTGATGTATAATAGCTTCGTCAAAAGTGTTTATCAAGGATTTGGACAGGAAAAGTAACAATTGCAATGGAATAATATTCTAGTTGATGTGGTTGAGAAGCAAGAAACGATGTTAGCTGAAAACTTATTCGAGAATTTCTAACCATAAATTTTTTTCTATCAGCATTAAATAAGCAAACAAATAAACTAGCTCCTGTAGACAATATACCACTCAAAAGCCCAAGTCAAGTCATTTCAATTAGCTCTACAAAAAACGATCTGTGTCCGACTCATGCCGAGTCGGAAAAGTAGAAACGACTTCATCGCCTCAGCTGTTTACTGTGAACCGGATTAAATTTATGTATACCAACCCTCAATTTTTGCCAAATACATCACAACTTGGAACTAAAACTAGTCTCTCACATTGTTCATCATTGTTAACCCATAAAACCATAAAGTGTCTCTACACGAACGCGCAGTGTCTGAGGAACATAATACAGGAGCTTGATACTGTATGTATACAGCACTCACCGTACTTAGTTGCAATTACCGAAACATGGTTTGAACCTCATTTATCAGACAATGGGTTGGCATTGAAAGGAATGTCTCTTCTCCGTCAAGACCGTACGGGTGGCGTAGCACTTTACTACAACCAACAGTTATCATGCAGAGAAATTGACAATATTGACCTACGTGTACATGATACTCTGTGGTGCGGACAACTGGAGAGGACTGCATTGTTGGCGTGATTTATCGGGCTCCAAGCGCAAATGACGCGCACAACGTTGAACTACTACATAAAATTCAACTTCTGGTTGCCAGATTTCAAATTCAACTCCTAGTTATGGGAGATTTCAACCTTCCAAACTTGATGAAGAAAAACGCTCTTTCGACGAATTCGCTCGACGATGCGTTTCAAGAACTGATCTCCGATATTCCTTTTCATAACCACGTATTTGATAACACTAGATATAGAGAAGGTAACATGCAATCCGTCCTGGATCTAATACTAATGAGTGAGGAACACGCCATCGAAAATCTCGGCTACGAAACTTCATTGGGTTCTGGCAACCACCTGGTCCTCTTATTCGATTATGTTTGTCAAGCCGAAAGAATGAATGACATCAACAAAACAAAACTACAACTGGATATTGGAAGTCCTCAGAATGCTCTTCGAACGATTTATGACTGGAAACCAGACACCATGGACGTGCATCGTTCTTGGGTAAACTTCAGAGAAAAGCTGTGTGATGAAATAAACCTATACTCCAGATTTGTGCCAAAGACAACGAAAAAACGATTTACCTTCACATTGAGAAGCCGCACAAGGAAGTGGATTAAGATACGCAACGATGCATGGAGAAACTATGTCCAGAACCCGATGCCAGATAATTGGGAAACATATCGTCTGTTGAGGAACAAGGTCACCTCTCTTATCACCGAGGACAAGCAGTCTCATCAGGCAAGACTACTGACCATAATGGAGCGGAACCCCAAAGTCCTGTACCAGATTGGTAACACGACATCAAAAATTAAGCCAGGAATCTCAGCACTGCGCACACCTCATGGCCTAACTACGACTGCGTTCGAGGCTGCCGAGGTTCTTGCAGGTTACTACTGCAAATGTTTTAGTCCCAAGGAATCAGTGCATCTTACGCCGCATTCTATCGGCTTTTCAGATGAAATACTAAATGAAATCTTAATAAACAATGAGTGTGTCATGATCAGACTTCTTCGTTTGAATACCACAAAGTCACCAGAAGCAGATGGAATCACTCCTTTTATCCTCAAGCTATGTGCATCCTCATTGTGTGGTCCACTCAGAACGTTATTCCAAATTTCGCTAGAAAATAGTAGCGTTCCAGCGGAATGGAAATCTGGCATCATCACACCAATCTACAAGGGCGATAATTGATCAGACGCTGCGAACTATAGACCAGTTACGTTGTTGCCAGTAATTTCTAAAGTGCTAGAGAGTTTATTAGCGGAAAAGATCACCCATCACCTCGAAACCAATAGACTGCTGGCGACTGCACAGCTCGGTTTCAGGAAATATCACTCATGTCTATCAAATCTCTTGCTCACCCTAAACGACTGGACAATGGTTACTCCATCCATGCATTCTTTTTAGACATTCAAAGGCTTTCGACCACGTCAATCATAGTATTTTAATCCAGAAACTTGAATTGCACGGGATAACAGGAAAACTTCTTGCTTGGCTAAAAAACTATTTACGCGACAGGAGCGTCCAAATCAAAGTTGACGGCGCCTTATCGAAATCATTTAAAATTACGAGCGGAGTACCCCAGGGTTCAGTCCTCGAACCGATTTTGTTTTTGATCTACGGAAACGACATTCCTGAGCGTGTTAGATGCAAGGTTATGTTATTTGCAGACGATATCAAGCTTTGGAGAAGCATACGTACAAATGATGATTGTGAAATTTTGCAGAAGGATCTAAACACATTGCACGATTGGTCTCTGAGTAACAAACTACCCTTCAACTTCCAAAAGTGCAAGGTGTTAGACATTGGAAAGACCGTGAATTACAACTACACTCTTTCAAGATTCAAGATTCAAGATTCAAGATTTATGGTTGAAAAAGCAATTACTTTACAATAATCATGCAGTTGAACTATAGGTACAAGTGTATATGTGTATATGTTTGTAGAAAAATTTTAAAATCAAAATGATTCTGGTAACGATAGATTATAAATAGTTCGGGGCATAATTTGGATTGGCTCTCTGGAAATCGTCCAGTTTTAATTTAAATATAGAAAAAGTGTTTGAGCTTACCAAATTGGCTGGCAGGGAATTCCAAGCGAAACAAATACGCACAGAATAAAAATACCTGCGGCAGTTCTGATTGGAGTGGGGTATTTCCAACTTGCAGTTGTGACCGCGGTTGTTGCTGGATGTTCGTCGGTGAAATAGTATATCCAAAGGGTGGGAAACACTGTTAAGGATTTTGAATGTGAGGAGGAGGTCGGCTCGCAGTCTCCTTTGTGCAAATGTCGTCAGCTTCAGTTTACTTAGTCGGTCAGCGAATGGTAGGTTTTCGAGCCCAATGACCAACTTTGAGGCTCTGTGATAAATGCGATCCAATAGTGAAATGTCTTTTTGAAGCCATGGGGTCCAGGCTTATGAAGCGTAATCAATAATCAGGTGTATGTACGTGTTCATCATCAGAGAAAAACAGTTCTGGGAAAAAACGTCCGAATATCCGCCTTAACACACCGAGCGCCCGAGACGCGCGTTTGTAATCAGCTTCGCATTGTAGACCATTTTCAGGCTACCGCAAATCCAGACACCCAGGTCTTTTTCTTCTATGGTGTACTCCAGAATATTGTTGCCAAGCTTGTATGAATGAGAAAAGCTTAGCACACAACTGATGTGCATGATTTGAGACTTCTGCATGTTTAGCGGTAGGTTATTTTCAAATAACCACATTTGCACAGCATCCAAGTCACTTTGAAGCACACTGAAATACTCGGCAGTGTTGAATTTTTCCATATTTTTATGCCATCTGCGAACAGAACCATCTTACTGCCGCGTGGTGTTGGCAGGTCATTCATAGATATCAGAAACAGTATCGGTCTAAGCACGGATCCCTGTGGAACACCGCTAGTGACGTCGATTTCCCACCAACTCGTCTGGACAACTGAAGAGAAGGATTTGGGACCAGTTCAAGTCTGAAGACTTCACTGCAGTGCGAAGCGGTATACAGAAAGGCGTCACAAGTTTTGGCGTTATTAAAACGAATTGTCGGCAGATTTCCGAATCAGTCGGTGCCCCGTATCATGAAAACCTAAATGGGACCAGCGATGGTGTAAGCTGTTTAGGCCTGTTCACCCTGGATTCAGAAAGACATATCAATTTTGTGAGGCGTATTTACAGCCGAACCACAAAGCTAGTTTCCGGAATAGGTGCTAAACCATATGAAGAACGTTTGAGGAGTCTCAATCTTTTCGACTTTCGCTGTCGCTTTTGACCATTATCAAAGGGTTTTTAATGCCAAAAGTTGGTCGAAATGCTGATTACTTGCATAAATCTGCTGTTTACTACACTGAACATTGACCAAATTAAAGTAACTCTTCTTCATTATGTACTCCTTTGTGTGTACAATCTGCTGATTGTTTTCTGTCATCTTCAACCCATTGTTCGACCAATTAACAAAACGATTTCATGGACTTTATCTGTAGCCGAAATTGTATCGTTTATTTAACATCAGTTAATACGATTTAAGCGACAATGATGCGTCTAAACCTAGGATTTTCTTGAACGTAAACACTCACATATCGTTGTTGCAGATCCATATACCCTGAAATTAACGTAATGTTGTTTGTATGAGGAATGAAGAATATCTGATGCATGTAAGTTTTCTACATTCTTCATTGCATACCGAAAAGTAACATCGAAACCGATTGCGATATGTTACCTTTATTGCTAAACACATGGATTTAATCGGGAAACCATAACTGATTCAAGAAAATAAAGCTTGTGCTCAAACTAGGTTTGCCTGAATTTGATAATGTCATTAGTCGATTCAGGTTTTCCAAAGGGTGAATAATACAAAAATTCCGAAACGAAATGAAAATTGCTTGAATTTTTAATAAAATGGTGAGTGAAAATAGCGTTTTAACCGATTAAATAACGCATTCTTAATTATGCATCGCAAATGTTCGCGAAACATAAAAAGGTAACATTTTCCATTCACTTTGGTACTCTGGCATCTATATCGCAAAACGATAATTTGTTTGATTAGAATATGTTTGGGACCGATCGTGTATTCATAATGTATAATTTGTTAAATTTGAAACAAAATTACTCAATAAATGTAACCGTCATATCGATCGAAGTAGAACGTACACGTTTTTTGACATTACCGCTAAACAGCCTATGGTACGCCCACGTTGTGTCACGTCTCGTGTGAATGACCGGGTTCAGTTGCCAACATTCGACTAGTGTGTATCTACATCTATCTAATACAAGTGAACACGGTCAAGGTCAGCTGACACAGCGGGCCACATGCGTATATGGTCATCACTACCGGAGCTAAGGTTAAGCAATTTTTTGAAGAAAAACAAAAATCTAGTAGGTATAAGGTGAATAAAACTATTTACTCTCCCTTCAGTGCCGAGCGCCAGATTGTGGAGATTTCTGTCCCATCCACCTTATTGACCGCCAGTCATCCTATTTGGCAATTTCCACCGCCTCAGCATGTAGGTGTTCGCTATACGGTTTAATACCACGTCTCAATATTTCCACGTTGTCTAGATCGACGCTGTTGTCCGTATCTAAAACGTGCTCCGGCAAAGCGGAATCACGAATAAGGGATTGATATTCCCTCGCATCCCGGGCTGTCTCCGGACACGCTTTCGGTGTTCTTCGATTCCAGTGTGAATTTCACAGGAAGTCCGCCCTATGTAAACACCCGAACAGTCCTTACAGTTGATTCTGTAGATGCAGTTCTATATGCTAGATAAAGCTGTCATCCTGGAGATGAACCAGAACGGAACGCATAGTGTTTTCTTTCTTATAAGTTATGCATATGGCCGCCTGGTTCAAGGTTCTACGTATCGCTTCAGATGTGCATTTTAAATACGGCATATAAACTATATCCCGCCAATTTTTCTCCGAATTTTCGGACGGATATTTTGCCTTCATCAATTGGCGTTTTACAAATCGCTTTGGATAACCGTGGTCTATGAGCCTTTGGCTCGCTTCACAGTGAGCCTGTTTTCATTCTCTATCGCCGCTGCACAGGTGTTCTATATTATGGAAAGTAGAACAAACTACGGAAATGAAGACCTGTCTTCGATGAGCGGAAGTGTATCGTAGTACAGCATCTGTATCGATAGGTTTTCGGTAAACACAAGTTTTTATTTTCCCGTCTACATTATGTGCTAAACAGTCCAAAAAAGGAAAAGTAAATGTGCAAGAATAAACTTCGTTGGAGACCGTAATACGTGGGTCCATTTCAGTTAGGTTTTTGAACAAGGCCTCTAACTGATCTCGCTTGATGATAACAAATTTGTCATCAACATAGCGCCACCATAATTTTGGCTTAAGTCCTTCATTGATAAATGCTTTGTTCTCGAAATTTTCCATATACATGTTCGCAAGTACTGGAGATAACGGTGAACCCATTGCCAACCCTTCTTTTTGTCTATATAATTGCTCATTAAATCCGAAATGGTTCATGCTTAGGCAGATCGATACGCCGTTGATAATTTGCTGGACGCTCAATTTTGTGCGATCTGACAAACTGGCATCAGATTCCAAGGCCTGTCTAGCTAGTTCTAACACACTTGTTGTATCGACGTTGGTGAACAAAGCGCTAACCATTACCTCATCGTCATCAATTGTTACCGACTTTAAGCTTGCTGCAAAGTCATATGCGTTGTTGATGAACGAGACTGTATCGCCGACTAAAGGTTTCAACAAATAAGCCAAATGTCTAGCCAACTCGTGTTGGGTGTTGCGGGTGATCCGACGATAGGTCTTACAGGAATGCCTTCTTTATGTATTTTAGGTAGGCCCTAGAATCTAGGAGTTAGAGTAGACTTATGATACAGGCTATACCACAAGCCCATTCCCAAACTCTCTTTACCGCTACGTAAGTACCTAGAGACCACCATTTTGCAATTATCTATCCGTTCATAAGGTCCCTCGGATAAGTGTACCCCAACCTTGACCTATCAATCTTTTTGTTATTTGTCCCATGCCTGTAGAAATTCAAATATAAATGGCCGTCGCAAGAGTATACATTCATCTATTGGAAAAGTGTCTATTACGATAGAGAGTGGATTGTCGCAACTGGAAGAAAAGCTTGCACAAGTGAAGAATACTGTAGAGCCATTAATCAAGCCTAAAACATGTAAACTGAACAAAGGAATACGCTCAACTTTACCACCACCAATCCATTCTCTTAAATAGGTTGGATTGTTGCAGCACGGCACCAGAAGTGTGTTGAAAACGTCTTAAAGCCGAAACCGTTCACATCGAATGCTACATTAACCAAAGTTACCTCGAAAGGAATTCCGCTTAGTGTTATCTGCAACAACGTGCCAGAGTCGACTGAGAAGTTATTCTCGAATAGACACCAGAATGACTTGGCTGAATGGTTGAAACTGTGCACTCGTATGAATCTAAAAGCGATCCACCCGGTTTCGTTGATTCGCTTGAGTCGTCCTCCCAAAGCGCTACACCAAGATAAACCGCGGTTGCTCAAGGTAGTAGAGCAAAATAAGAAGGATTTAGAAGATATACTTCTATCGACATACTTGAAACGGGACGGCATGGAAAATACATCTCGTGTATTTGTTGCCGTGCCCTGGTCAGAGCGGGTAAAATTGCCACCTGAAGGTAACCAAAAGAAAACAAATGATCACAATAAGAGCACCCATATTCTCTTAAATGTCCCAGAATAAGCCACTGGTTCAGATACTAAGTGTAAATCCAACCATGACATACAACAGTGGAGATTTATTAGTAATGCTATCTAAAACAGCAACGTATCGGTTATCGATACTTTCCGAATCCCGAAGTTACCGAATTACGAAGGTAATGGTTCACGACCCCTTAAACTGACACTTTCGACCACTAATATCGTGGACACCGTGCTTAACAATTGGAACCAGTATCGATACAAGTTCCACGAGAGATCAAAATAATCAGTAAACACCTTAAAGCCGACTCTATGGTGGAAGTTGCCGAACCTGTTGGTACTGAACACAGTGATGCCGGGAATCCTGCTGAAAAAAACGGATATCGACCGACTTAAACGGAGTCGATGATGTAATACTCAAACGTTGCATCCGGATCATTTCACGCACAAGCTCTAAAAATTATGAGGATATTATTGGGGGAAAAACCTTTAACCAACATTTTTCTTCTTGCGATCTGCTTATACCATGCTCAATGATAATTCACACGCAATACATACGAATCTCATTGAAAGCCAATCTTCCACAAAGACTCGTTCAAAACACATCACACTCTCTTTTAGAACGTTCTCATATCGGAGTTCGTTTATTGCATTCGCTTCACGATACCTTCGCTAAAATGAACTGCTTATTGAATAAATACTGTCGAATGTATCTCGTTAATACCATGAGAAAATCTTTGCGAGTAATTTTGAAGTTGACTTTTTGCATATTTTTAAATTCAGCGTTGTACTTCTTAATCATGATGAAACTGTTTAAACTGTTTGGTAATTTCCAACGAACTCACAATGACACATCCATTTTGCCTCGGATATAAAACCGTTTGAAGGTGAAATAAAACGCAAAGAGGCTCGTTGAAAACAATAACTAGAAAACAATTTGCGTTTGTATGCCACTGTTGGATAAAATCGAAATTAAAAAGAAGAAGAACAAAGCTTTATTCGTATATTTTCGACATTTAAGGTTAAGGCTATGTTTAACAAATCCATGTGGTTATAATGAGGAATATCTTCCAACAACTCACTGAATGCGCTTTCGAAATGTTGATCTGACTGGATGGTACTGCTCTACACATTTGGTACATTGAAGTCACCCATAACCGAATTCCACCAGCGAATCGAGAACTAGCCATGTCAGTACTATCCAGTAAGGCCAGATTTTAAGTTTGCTTTGGAGACGATGGGCGATATACTATTCCCAATACACTGTCTCCACCATTAGCTAGACAAAGTGCGCACGCGAGTGCATCACTTAACGCGATATCTATATCTGTAAAATCGTGACACCGAATTCCAGCACTCTTGGAATTATTTTGTTACATGGTACTTGAGTGATGATATAAAGTTTATTCATACCTAATTCATTCATATTCATGTCCGCCGGATCTCTTCATAGATGAAGTTTATTTATAATCTTTGGATACATGTCGAAATACAGCAAGCTTTGCTAATACAATCCGTGGTGTAAAGCACCGACTTCAAATGCTGAACCGAAAACATAAGAAATAGCAGCCTTAGGAATCTTTTTGAAAACCTGTGCCTATTGTAATTCAATATTCAATACCGCATCTAATATTGGTTAGAAGACCGATTACGTTTGACAATGCGAAAAGGATTTAGTGGCCATATGTGCCTGAACATTCATTGTTCTAAGAATCGCTTGTTTTTTCTTCAGTCATGTGTGGTAGTAATTATTCAATGTTGAAATATTTTGGGAGATTCCTATTTTCGTGTCAGAATCAATTGGATCACTTTACAGAGAAAAGCTTTGTAAACTTACTCGAATTACAGAGAATGATATGTTTGACACATTTTACAATATTATCGGTTCACGGATCACCTCTAAAACTCAATTGATTGATGCTCATTTACATGCATTTCCATCACGCACAAACCCCACGACCGGTTTCGTGCTGTTTGAATACATCAGGTACAGACAGTAAGATAAGGATAAGTATGAGCTTGAAACACTTCAGGAATGGTAAACAAATAGCGCGTGTATGCCAAAGTTTTGTAAGGCTTTTACAACCAACCTGTTCAATCATATGTGTTGAAAACGCATGTATAAATAGGTTAAACCCTTTGCCATGATAAGGTTAACCACAACCAGCTTCTACAAGTGCTAATGCGATATGGGATAACAGGTAGCATATTATTGTGG
The DNA here is from genome assembly GCA_013407085.1 of Atriophallophorus winterbourni. NCBI lineage: Eukaryota > Metazoa > Platyhelminthes > Trematoda > Plagiorchiida > Microphallidae > Atriophallophorus > Atriophallophorus winterbourni. Next base: position 47,988 of record JACCGJ010012809.1, read on the forward strand.
ATAACCGATTATCTGGACGATCAGCAGGAGCGTGTCCACATTGACGGCGTTCGGTCAATAACCACCCGTTTCCTTAGCGCTGTTCCTCAAGATCCATGCTCGATTCAAACCTTTCCTTGTTATACATTAATGGTGAAATATCGAAGCAGTACGATGCAAGATGGTTATTTTTGCTGATGGCATAAAATATGTAAGCAAATACCACCCGTTGAAGATTCTTTGATGCTGCAAGGGGACTTGGCTGCCCTCTATCAATGGTCTCAAATAAACCAACTTTCTTTCGACATACGTAAATGTAATATGTTAGAATTCGGTCGCCAATACAGGCATACATATCATGTTGGTGATGAAAAACTTACTTGGACGCTGAGAAGGATATCTGTTTCTCAATTGCCGGGAAGTATTCAACAGGGAATATGGTATCTTGGGGAAACTGTGGAAAATGTTTTGGTTCTTTCCTGAAAAGCGATTCCGCATCGTAAATTCTTACATCCATTCAACAATGCAGTAAATGATCCCAGTTTAGGTAAATTGGCTGCAACAAACATTGGATCGCTAGAGACAATTTGCCACCGTGCGACGAAGTTAGTTGATGAGATGCAGCGCGTCCAATATCAGCCATGCTGCAACTGACTAATTTTACACAAGCGCGAGTATGACGTGAGACTATCCTAACATATAAAATACTGTGGATGGAAAATTACTCTCTCCGATTGTTAATTGTTGCGCGGAACTGAGCGTCAACTTAAAATGAATTTTGATGCATTTGAATAGTTTCAACAGTTAAAGACTGCTTCTCCGACAGTAGCACGTATACGAAGAATGATAAATGACAGATTCTTTGCTAAATTTTCCGTAATGCCATGTGACATTACTGCGGCGTTTTGCTGCCGATGGAACCGTTAAACAATTTTGTTAGCGCACGGGTGATAAGCTATTGTGTATTTGTGGTTAACGCAATAACTTCTGGTAGCGATTTCCACAGAAAGCAAATACGCACAGAGAATAACTGACGTCTGCAATCGAGTCTTGAGTGCGGTATAACGAGACATATTCAATACCTCCGTGTATTCTCAGGGAAAATGACGTTTATGAAATATAGGAGAGGGTGATTTTCCATCCACAGTATTTTATATGTTAGGATCAATGCGCTCCTTAGTCAGTTCCAGCTTGGATGAATTGATGTAAGTATTTACGATGCGGGATAGCGTTTTTGGAGAGATCCAAATATTCTCCTTAGCATTACCAAATCACACATACCCTGTTAATGGCTTCCTGGCAATGCATATTCGTTTCAGGTTACCAGTACCCCAGATATCGTGATCCTTCTCAGCCGTGGTCCAGGTAAGTGCTTCACGATCAAGATGATATTTATGCACGTATTGCCGGGAAATTGTATCATTTTAAATTTCCGTATGCTAAAATGAATTTAATTTAGTTGAGATCAGTGATACAGGGCATCCACGTCCTTTTGCAGCATCAACGTATCGGATTGGCTTAAATGAACCATCTTGCATCGTACCGCTAAGGTATTATCATTAATCTATAATAAGAAAAGAATTGTCCCGAGCACTGAACCTTAGGTTATTGACCGAACGCCGTCAATGCGGACACGCCCTTGCTGATCAGTCTGATAATACGGTTATCCACGATAATATGTTACCTGTTGCCCCCATATCGAACGTGCTGTTGTAGAATCAGGCTTGCCTTGTCAAAAGCATTCGATACATCAATACAACAGACATGTTGCGCTGGTGATGAAATTATTTCAAGATATGCAACGATACCCTCCGATATTATGTGCTCCATAATTTTCGAGATACTGTGGAGCAGCATAAAAGTTCTTTTATTTGCCATGTCGAAGCGAAAACCGCCAGTGTAAATTGGTGTTATCACACCAGCTTTCCATGCTGACGGTACGAAACTGTCGTGAGTACTCCGTATGAAGACCTCAGTTGGATAATATGAAAGCTATCTGTAACATGTACGAAGAATCGCAGGGGTAATGTCACCCTACCCTGGGATTTCTTTGTATTTAGTCGCCCTTATGTGTCGTTCCAGCACGACATGTTTATGTATTGGTTCACATAGAGGTTCAACTAAGTGGGATGAATAGTTATGCAATAATTGCTGTTTTAGGCAAAGCAATTGAAATTAAAATCTCGCCACAGAATCCGCAGTTTCTAGAATTATAACAGTCATTCCGTGTTCTGTCATTAGCGTTCATGCCCGTGGTTTCACATTAGTTGTTTCATTCACAATTTTGTACAGTAATTTTTGATTATATTCCATTCATTCCACCTTCCGTTGCTGGAATATTGATTGGCAAGGTTGTCAAAAAACCTCCCATGCAAAATAAAATGAACTAAATTATGTCAATGACAGTGCCTCATTGAGCGAAAACACAATATTTATTTGACAAGATTAAGTTGCATAATTACGAGTATTAATGTTTGTCTAGTGTATGTAAATTACTCCCTCAAGACCGGAATTGGAACTGCTGCATTTCCATATAATATTTCTCGTTTTAGATCATCATGACTTTTCCAACGACATAAGATGTTCTTTGTTCGCACGGACTGTATTATAGATGTGAATCTCGTCTAAAATTTCTGAGGCCTGACTGGCAATTGAGATCGTCACTTTATCCTGCAAAATATGTGATCTCATCTGAAGCTTGAAAGCGTTGAGCGCCAAAGGAATTACAAAAGCAAATACTTTCTCGTTTGTGTAGAATATATTTAGAGGCTGGGAGTTTCCTTCCAGCGTTTTATGCCTAGAATTGTGCACGTTTGGCGAAATCACCAAATATGCCAGTGATGAAAATTATCTCGGATAGCAGCGGCACAAATCCTCACATAGACATTTTCATCGATGTCTTAGATACATTTCGCCAAAGTATCACCAACGGTCATAAAAACGATAGCTCTATGCCTCATCTAGAAACCAATGCAAAAGTTTGACAGGCGTTCGGATATCAAATCGGCAGGATGTTGTCTAAAATCAAAACAACTAAGAATACCGCCGAAACACCACTTTTATTACTCATACAAAGCGTTGCAATTGAGGATTCGTTGATGGAGATGTATGGTAATGTGGACTTGTAGCTTAGCTCATTGTTTCAACCGCACCAATATTGTGGGCACTTATGATTGAAGAGGTTGGTCATACTAGCCTTATACACCAATGGATTACAACAACAACTTCGCTATCATATTGTTTCAATATTTCAAGGCATAAGCGGTGTGATCTTACCGTTAATAACCGATGAGTGCAAACTGCAAGAACCCGGATGTGATATGTTTGTGCTAGAAAAAATCTAGAAATTCTAACTTACATGATATTGCAAATATTCACAGTCTATATTAGTTTGCGCAGGGCTAAATCTCTATCAAATGAGTTTTCACATCGCTAAATTTAGCGGTGATCTGTGAACCGATAATAGTGTATAATGTGTCCAACGTATCATGGGCTGTAATTCGTGTGCGTTTGCATATTTAATCTCTGTAAAATGATCCAATTGGTTCTGACACGAGAATAGGAAGCTTCTAGAATATTCCAACATTGAATAATCACTACCACACATGATTGAGGGAAGGTCTCTAAATGAATGCAGTTTTCGGCGAGTTCATTTATATGCATAGTTCTTAAATAAGATATTCATAAATTATTCACACATGTTCGTACTATTAAATCATGCCACTATTTATTTTTCTCATTTAGAGTATAATATAATGGTTAAAATGGTTAGTTCGATAATAATATGAAATTACGGTTACAATACTTTTATCTTTAATTGTGTATAAAATTAGGTACATAACATTATGGGGTTTTCGTTGCCTTCAACGTGCACGGATTTTAGAGAAGTGTTTGCACTGGCATTTTATCCCGTGACAATAATACTTATGTATTTTGCGATTAGAGTAGTCTCTGATTAATATATCACGGAGAATGTTTGGATGTGACGCGAAATTTTTGTAATTTTTTATTCAGCTGAGGCATCACACTCATTCATTTGTCAGGCAATATTAGCTATGAGATTCTATCGATGTTACAGCATTCCTAAGGCTGTAGGCTCTTTTCTCTTTCGGTTCAGTATTTGAAGTCAGTGCTTTACACCACGTTTTTGTTATTTCCAATACCTGACTATCAACTATGAATTGGAATGTAGATGCCATTTTGTCTATGGACTTAGAACGTGGAACCGTGGATGAAAAACATTCTGATATGATCTCGTCCGTGATTATGCATAGACAGAAGTCATTCGATATAAAAATGAACTTGAGATAAACCCTCGATTAAATCAACTACCGAAAACTTAAATATTTGTAACAAGTGTAATGTATTCTTGGCTTCCTAATTAGAACATTAAATGCATGTAATCAGTTGCTTTACTTGCGCAGACATCGGTAGAGTGAATGGTAGCATATTGTTACTTGTAGGCGTGAACTACACTTCAAAACAGATTTCTGGTTTTTGGTTACCATCGATTGATTGCAGTAAATAGTAGTTTCAGTTAGACATGAGACAGTAGCCTAGTGATAAAAAATGTTTTAATTCCAAACCACTACTCAATAAAGATTGTATTACAAGCCACAATATTGAAAACTCATCCTCAGAGAGTATACCCTTCAAGCGCTCAAGATGCTAAAACTTATAATATGATGCTCACGTCCTCTTCTTATCCATTTTGATAAAATCAAGACAATATTGATAATTCATTCTTGCATTTGTTTGTGCTTTCGGGCAATTGGTATCCTGAATTAAATCATCTTGTTCTTGACATTAATAGTCATAGACGGTGCTCTGTTTCACAGGCAACATAACGCGTTTGGAGGTAATTCTTCTAAAGGCTGTGTGGGATATGTTGCCATATTTTTCATTGAGACTTTGTAAAATTTGTTGTTACTCATACCTAGCTAATTCGCCGTGATCCACTTTCCAATAACAGAAAAATGAACGAGGTACTTAATATTTAGAAATATGTATTCCTGTTCGTTTGCAGATAGGAATGATATTATTTATATGAGGCGAGTTTTTCATTTGCGGCTTTGAAATGTGAGTCCGACGTATCTCTGATGTGAGTGTAATTGTAGCTTATTTCACCGGACTACAGAGTTTGAACCGCACATAGATTAGTTTGCCCTAAAAGGTGTTTTTTGTGAATGAGTCACGTTGGTACATAAAAAAGTTGAATTTGATTTTGCCACTTCAGCCGTGGTTTAGCTCATTCCTATGATTCGATGCGATTCAAATGCAAATTTCAAATTTATTCAAATATTGACGTTCTAGATGCAAATAAATTAAAGTATCCTTAGATTAAGACTATCGGGAATGCATAAAATTAACAAAGATGTTTTGTAAATATGGAATGTCAGTTTATGTATTGAGGTGCGTGGGTGGATGTCGTCAAGTTCTGCATTAAACATATTCAGGCTTGATGCACAAATGATATCATTGGTCAGAGGCTTTCATATAATACAAACACGGAAGCAAAAAACAACTTTAACAATTTGATCTAGAGTGTGGAATGGTTAAATTATAACCTTGAGATATTCCACCACTTGCATCTTGCCGATGAAACAGGTATTCAAGTTTGCGATCCTTTGTATGCAGAATGTTGATCGCAGAGTCAAATCACTTCTCGCACGGCGGTATGAAATGTCAAATAGGTTCAGAGATTCAATTCACTTCTTGTAATGCCTTTTGAATAGTCCGGTAACCAGTTTTCTAGCACAGTGGCATACGCATTGCAGCAAAGGTATGTCCTTCTGTAACCATGGCGACAATGCATGAATAACTTACAACATTTTTGGACGGATATAGGTGAGCATTATCCTATGGGGTAACTGCTTTGTGAAACTACCGAAGATTGTGCAAAGCAGTGCTTTGGTTTAGCTGGACTTTTGTATACCACAGAATCCTCGCGTGAATACATGAAGCTACGTGTGATCCACCGACACAGGACGTTTCTTCCGTAACACATGAAAGTTGCTGAGATGTTGAGATTATATGAAATCAAAGGATTTACCGACGTTTCAAATTATACATTTTCGGTTGGTGAATGGTGAATCCAGATCTTTTTTAAGAATTTGGCAACCTTCTATGGTGCGTACACTAGTCCACACTTTGATGTCAGCCGCAAACAAAATGGCTTTACTGCCCACAAACTTGTTTTAGATTTCTTGACAATTGGAGTATATTGCTCTAGGTTAATGTATGTTGCCGTATGATTCGTGTAATAAAAGATTGCGACGCACCATACCTTCCTAATTGAACACACTCCCCAAAATGTTAATCAAATAGAACTCCACTCAAAATATTTTTCAAAACAACTCAAAAAAGGATTCAAATTTGTGATTCGGAGTCGAACACGGAAATGGATAAAGGTAAGAAACTGTGCGTGGAGAATCCACGTACTGCATTCAACACCTGAATCTTGGAAATCTTACCGTTTGTTGAGAAACACAGTTACTAAACTTGTCCAGGAGGATAAAGAAAATTATCAAATGAATCTAATGGATAAAATTGAATGAAATCCGAAGCTCCTCTTCCGGATCCTGAACAGAAAGGCCAGGGTAAAGCCAGGTGTTTCCGCTTTACTTACTACGACTGGAAATACATCCACAGCTATCGAAGCCGCTAACGAACTCGCTCAATTTTACTCTAGAGTGTTCTACCCTAACGAGCGCGTATCCTACGATATACTTGCATTCAGGTCGCAGAATACAATACACGAAATCGTTGTGAAACACGAGAGTGTCCTGGTAAAGCTACGCGGGTTAAATACAAAAAATCCCCAGGTGCTGATGAAATAACACCATTCATCCTAAAGCAATGCGCCCATGCTCTATTCTCACCACTCTCTGACCTTTTCAACCTGTCCTTGAGTGGTAGCACGGTTGCTTATGACTGGAAATGTGGACTAATCACTCCGATATACAAAGGAGGGAACCGATCTGATGTGTCTAACTACAGACCAGTCACGTTGTTGCCAGTGGTCTCTAAAGTTCTCGAACGACTTGTGGCCGACGAACTTATCAAACACTTGCAACAAAATAAGCTTCTTTCCATCGCACAGCACGGATTCAGGACAAGACACTCCTGTCTCACCAATCTTCTCATAACTCTTGATAATTGGACTCGAGCCGTGGACGATGGCTGCCCTATCCATGCGTGTTACTTGGACATGTCTAAAGCTTTTGATCGTGTTAACCACAGCATACTGCTACAAAAATTGGAGCAGCTCGGGGTATGCGGCAGACTGTTGGCATGGATAAAGGATTACTTGACTGGTAGAGTTATAAGGGTTAGAGTTGATGGGACACTATCCAGCCCAGTAGAAGTTACAAGTGGCGTACCTCAAGGCTCAGTCTTGGGGCCAATACTCTTCCTCGTGTACGCGAATGATATACCCGAAATCGTACGCAGAAAAATCATTTTATTTGCGGATGACATCAAAGTCTGGACTAGCATACGCACCGTAGAAGAGTGCCAAATTCTCCAAAAAGATCTCGAAGCACTTCATAATTGGTCCTTGCGGAACTGCTTACCATTCAACATCCAAAAATGTAAAATGTTGAACGTCGGTAAATCATTCGAATTCTCATACTCTCAGGGATCTCAGCAACTTTCATGGGTTACTGAAGAGAAAGACCTGGGCGTGTGGATTAGCAGTAACCTGAAGTCTTCACGGCACTGTTCTGTTGTATACAAAAAGTCCTGCCAAATCTTAGCATTGCTCAGAAGGATTTTTGGTCGTTTCTCAAAGCAGATACCCCCACGTATAATTAACACCTATATCAGACCAACAATGGAGTATGCTGTTCAAGCATGGTCCCCATGGTTACAAAAGGACATGACCTTGCTGCAACGGGTATACCACCGCGCTCCAAAACTGGTGACCGGTCTATACAACAGGCCATACGAGGAGCGGATTGCAACACTAAACCTCTTTGACTTTTCGTACCGTCGTCTCAGGGGTGACTTGATCCTGCTTTTCAACATTCTGCATACAGTGGATCACCCACTCGAACACCTGTTTCATCGGCAAGAAGCAAGTGGTAGCAGATCGCATGGATACAAGTTAATTATTCCACACTCCAGATCAAATTGTCGAAGGTTTTCCTTTGCTGTCAGAGTCTGTTTTCTATGGAACTCCCTGCCCCCACATATCATTTGCGCAACAAGCCTGAACATGTTCAAGGCTGAACTTGACAAGTATATGTTGACCAAACCCAACCTTGCACCTGAATACACGTGCTGACTTTCCATGTGTATAAAACATGTGTTGTTTTTATGAATTCCCTATATTTTTAATCTGTGGTTACTGTAAAGTATTTACTTTTTGGATCATTAAAACTTTGAATTACTTTGAATTACTTTAAATTTCATGTGTATCCTTCCATTTTAATTTGGGAAGTTATTCTTACGGCACTTTTAATAATGTTTTTACGAATCGTATGCCAAAAATGATTCTTAATTAAACATATTTATTCAAACAACGGTTAATTGACACTTTATTCATTCTTCGTAGGAGAAACTTGATTTCGTTTTTCACCGCCCTGTAATCAAATGGAAAACATGAACTCCGTTGAAGTAAAAATAGCGTAGCCAGAGACTAAAAAACATCAATCGAGCCTGCTTGTAAGTTAGGTGTTCGTATGAAAGCAAAGCATAATGGCATTCTGACAAATTATATACAAACGGTTTAAACAAACTCACAAATCGGCAAGTTCCCACTATGATTGAAATTTTTTTTTTAGTTTAGAAATGTTGTGCATTTAGATGGGAAAATTAAATAAAGTACATGTTTACTGCTATTAGCATTTTTTCAACAGATGTGGACAAATTGTATATATTTCGGTATAATGGTTGATTATATCTATTAATTGGTTTAACGTGTTCTTCTGCTTATATAATACTTCCAAAAAATCGCCCATTCTCAACTTCAGGATCTAAACGTCGCTCACTATGAAAGAATTTGAGCAGGCTAATGCTCACTTTATTTCAAAGAAGGAAATCCGCTTAAAAACGACCGGTATTTGTGAATCCAAAAAGGAAACTTGCTTGGACAGGGTTTTTTATTACGAGTGTCGAAGTGCATCACATATTGCACTACGTAATTCAATATACAAATTGTTATTCAGAGTTATTTCATCAGTCTATGACGTACAAGTATTTCCATTGTCGGATATGAGTTTGACTGAAATGGAATATGTTACAATGTCGATCAGTTGGCGAAATAAATTTGCAAAGATATTGTGATTTTGAATTGCGAGAAGCACTGATTTAAATGTGCTCACTTTGTTTTCCACCATCTGAAACTTTTACTGTCGAATAAAGAGGGCGTTAGGTAATCATACTGCATAATATTCATCGAAATTATACTCAATCGCGTCAACATCACTTGTCTAACGTTGGTAGCGTTGTTATTCTTATCTTCCATGGCTATCAAAATATATACATCCACGATATTTTCTGCACCATAAAAATGAATACTATTTTATTACAAATAGCATATTTGATACACCATTTATATATTCTATTAAACACGTCTTTGGATACTTGAGAGAAAACCCAAATTTTCATACGATTTTCACTACATGAGTTTCCCTGTTCTTCGTTTTATTGTATATACCTCATAATTCCATCCTATGGTTATTGTTATTTCAATTTGAAATCAGCTCAAGCGAATTTATTAGAAATATAATATTTTACAGTAAAATTAGTTTTTATTTAAACGGATGTATGTCGGTCTCGCCAATAGTTTGAAACTTCCAACCGTATGTCATATTAATCGGATCCCAACACAATGAAACTCACAGTAGTAAAGCCCCTTTCTGTGAACTGAAAAAAGAAATTACGCTTCGTTAAAAGTAGTTATCATTGATTTGGATAGGAAAAAGTAACAATTGCAATGGAATAATATTCTAGTTGACGTGGTTGAGAAGCCAGAAACGATTTCAGCTGAAAATCTATTCGAGAATTTCTAACCACACTTTATTTCTTCACACATCATGATTTTTATCAATATTTTATTCAAACTATTTCCTCAGAACCCGAATGAAACATTTACGGTTCCTGAATATTTATCATCTAAGTAGTGCTTTGCATGAGCCTTTTGACCATCGTCATTGTTTTTCAGCGCCATTAGTTCGTCGAAATGCTGATTACATACATAAACGACCGGTATTTCTGAATCCAAAAAGGAAACTTGCTTGGACAGGGTTTTTCATTACGAGTGTCGAAGTGCATCACATATTGCACTACGTAATTCAATATACAAATTGTTATTCAGAGTTATTTCATCAGTCTATGACGTACAAGGTTTTTCATTGACGGATATAAGTTCGACTGAAACGAAATTTGTTACAATGTGGATCAGTTGGCGAAATAAATTTGCAAAGAGATTGTAATTTTGAATTGCAGGAAGCATTGATTTAAATGTGCTCACTTTGGTTTCCACCATGTGTAACTTTCACTGTCGAATAAAGAGAGCATTACGTAATCATACTGCATAATATTCATCGAAATTATACTCAATCGCGTCAATATCACTTGTCTAACGT
>JACCGJ010012810.1:0-17736 GCA_013407085.1 Atriophallophorus winterbourni
GATGAAACAGTTGTTTACCTGGGCTTTTCGCTCTATGCTCTATATTAAACAACAGCATCAAGTCACCACTTACACGACGGTATGAAAAGTCAAACAGGTTCGGAGTTGCAATCCTCTCCTCGTAAGTCATTCTGCATAGTCTGGCGAGCTCTTATACGCGTTGCAGCAAAGCAATGTCATTTTGTAACCATGGGAACCATGCTTAAACATCGTACTGCATTGTTCGCTGGATATAATAGTTGATTATTCGTGGGATTACCTACTTTGTGAAATTAACGAAGATCCTTCTGAACAGTGCCAATGTTTGACAGAACTTTATTGTATACCACAGAACATTATCGTTTCTGCTAACAAACTTACAAAAGACTTTCACTTCCGCAACGCATGAAAGTTGCTAAAATACTAGAGAGCATGTGAATTCGAAGTGTACACTGAACTTTGTCATGTTGTATTTTTTAAATTTTGAATGGTGGCATGACAAGGACTCTACATCAGCCTGGTAATTTTGCGAATAATTCCCTTCCACGGCAACATACCCTTGTCATCTGCTCGTCTTCCGATGTTAGATGTATGTAATTATTCTCGTTCCTCATCCAAAGATCATTCGCACCATATCTAGCACCCTGTCAGCTCGTCTGCGTTTGATCATGGCCAGACATCGCTGTATCACATTTGCAATGCAACACGCGATCATCTGTTTCTGTTATTCCAAACCTTCCAATGAATTTCGATATAATTAGGCACCCAGTAAATGGTATGATAGTTTGTAACGCCACGGTTTATGCAACCAGTTGAATGGCCTTAGCGTATGTGAGAGCGACAGTTGATGATTTAAAAAAATTATTGTAATTAAAGTTTATTGGAAATAGAATAATTTTGGCATTAGTTTCTGCGTGATTGGTTGTCGAGATGTGTGCCGATATTTAATTTAAGTAAATTCAAGGTTTTTAATGGTCTGAAAAGCCACAAGCTTAACAATAACCATAGGATAGTGGAAATCATTTATATGTATAAAACAAGATAATAAATTAGATTGAGCAGTACATATGTGTTTGCAAAATGAATAATTCAATTTAGCATCGCCTAATTTCGTTATAAAATCATGTGAGCTAGTGGAGTGAGCTACGGTAAAAGGTAAAATGTTTCAAATAAAAAAGACACGGGCAGAATGAAAATTAATTCTACAGTTCAGGTGTGAATGCGGTACCAAAAGCATATATTCATGCGTCCGATAATTTATTTTATCCCCGGGGGTAAATAAATTCTATAAAGGATGGTTCGCGGTATGGAATATTTTATAAAGTAGGATAAGATCTCCTTTGATTCGTCAATAAAGAAAGTCGAGCAGCTTCAGGTGAGCTATCCTCTCTTTATAAGGCTTGTTTCATATGCTAAAAACAAGTTTTGTGAAGCGGTAATAGACTCGCTCCATAAGTTCTACATCATTTTTGAGCCACGGAGACCATGACTGCATGACTTCATGAACCTTGGGAATATCCACGGTGAAAATTTCCTAAATATCAGGTCCACTAGATTTAAAACACGTGTCGCTTTTTAAATACGGTGTTAGTGTGAAGTGAGTCGTGTAAACTGGACTTCATACAGACCCCAAATATTCATCTACACTGCACCTTTCAATGTCATGTGAACATATAGGATATGTGAACTCTACTCGATTCCGCACATACATGAGACTGCATTTGATAAAGTTAAACGTCGTTTTGTTCTTCAACGACCAGCTGTGAAGTGTATCGAGATCTTTTTGCCATAGCAGTGTTCTCGACTAAGGATGCAACGCCATATATTCATGTGTTAATCAAATAATGAGATGTTACATTGAACAATTTCCGGTACTTCATTGACATGAAGTAAGAATAAGATCGGACCAATGACTGAACCTTAGGGAACTCCGTCAGTTGCTGCGATTAGTTTTCATAATACACCGACAACACGTACATGGGTAGTGCGATTTGTTATTTAGTCATATAGCCAATTCAACAAATTTCCAGTGATATCAAGCCTTTCAACATTCTGTGGTAGTAGGGTATGGTCAACGCAAACAAATTATTTTGAGATATCTAGGTAGCAGGCATGAATTACTTGCTTTCTATCTAAGGCTTTGTGTAGTTCTTCTGGATAAACAGAAATAATTTGATCAAAATCCATGCAGTTTTCTCGATAAAAACTGATTATTTTCTGAATGTTTGGTTTTCAATTTTCATAATAATAACCGTGTTTAACGTATTTTTTGCATATTGATTTGCGTATAAATGAATGCTTAGTATTCGGCCAGGCTGTACAATAGATTACATGATTATGTGATTTCTATTTGATGAACAAAAATGTACCATGTAATGATAATTGCGAAGCTACGTACATTTTGCCAGCACATATATAGTGTATTTTTACATATTCACACAGTGTTCAGTAGAATAGAGAGAAAATTTAGACTACCTGTATTGTAAAATCAATACTGAGGAATTTCGTGTCTGTTCCAAATACACTTGCGTCAAAAACTTAGAAATGTATCGCTAACGTAACTCTAAAAGGTCTATAGTGTGTGGCCGAGATAGAAAATGGCACGCAACATGGAATTTCGACCTCCCATGTAACCAATTTGTAAATTATATACGCCCAGAAAACGAATCCCCTCACCTATATCTAACACTCGGCAAAATGATCAAACTTTTTCTCTTATTCACAGTCATTGTGCTTGCTAATGCTTCACAGAAAGTACCTCGTGAAATTTCAATCAACCGGAATTCGTAATTTTGTTTTGTTCAGGGTGTCAACAGCCGATGAAGCCAGGCCCATGTAAAGTTTCGATCCAACGTTACTTCTACAACAGCTACATTGGTGAATGCCAAGGATTCACGTGGAGGGGATGCGAAGCAAATGACAATAACTTCGTCAGCATGGAAGAATGCAAGGCTGCATGTAAACCAATAGGAAAATGATGATTCACGCAATTTGAATATTATAGTCAATGCTAAGTATCATCGGTGTTCTGATCAGAATGATATTAATGTTTAGGGCATAGCTGTCTATCTATCTATCTATCTATCTATCTATCTATCTATCGTTAGAATGTTCATAGTGAAACCAATGGAAGTTCGTTGTCATGGGCGTGTCAGACAATTCAAATATATTGAAAACTTGGGTTTGTTGCCGAGGTACAACATGACTCATCCAACAGTATGGCACGCACAAACATTTATTAGTCAAAATCAAACGTTGGCCAAAATCAACAATTTTCCAGCCGTTTGACCGATCGCGATCAAAATTTGATCTTCGTTCTGAAGCTTGTTGTTTGTGAGTGGTAGATTTGAAATTCTAGTTCCATAATAAAAAAGACAATGACTGTACGACACAATAAGTTATACTTGAAACATTTTATTGTATCATACATGCAGTGGTTTCACTGAATGAGTGAAAATGTCAACTAAAAAATGTTTCGGTTAAATGTTGGTGAAATTCAAGATTCACGGCGAAAAAGCAAAAAGCTGTATAATACCATGGGATATGAGAACAAATAAAACAAATCGTTATTTTAATGTTTGCGTTCATGAGATTCAACAGTGTAAAGAACTTAATTCCAAATTTGATACCGAGAAAAGAATTTCGACCGGAAATATGTTTGGGTAATTTGTTTGTCCACTTATATGTGTGTACGAAGTAAACAATGAGATACTTTGGCCAAGACAGTATTATTCAGCAAAAATGATCGCGACGATTTTTTGGAAGCTCATATCAATTTGTTTGGAAACAATTGCTGGTGGTATATTGTTCCATAGAAATTCATACACGTAAGGGTAAACGTTAGGGTAACAGATTAATCGGGAATATGGGATTTGAAGGGTCAGATTGCGACTGCGGGTAGGGAGAACGGATCTTATTTTAAAGAAGTGTCTGAGTGGGTGGGAACCCATATGGATTATTCGGTGTGTCAGGACGAGGTCAGCTCGAGTGCACCTGCGCTCAAAGTAGCACAATCCAAGTTTAGTTAGTCGCTACTCAAAGTGTAGATAATATAATCTAGTAACCATTTTGGTTGTCTTATGCTATATCTTTTTAAGTAGAGAGATTTTGTTTCGTCCATCCTTTCTAAACTTGCGATGTATAATCCAAGAATAGGTGTATGTACGTATTGAGTACCTTTGACAATCAGTGCAGCGATAATTGTCCTAAAATTCATCTAAGTGAGTCGAGTATGCTGCATTCACGCTTATAGACGTTCTCGAAGTGCAGACAGTTTTGAAAATTTTCGCACACCCAGATATCAAGATCTTTCTGCATGATTATGTGTTTTCTTATTTGATGAATGAAAATTTAATATGCAGTTATGTTTGCGAAGCTACGTAACTTTCGTCAGCAAAATATATTCTTTATTCCTGAACCACTACACAGTGTTCAATGAAATAGTGAGAACATTTAGACTACCCGTATTGTATAATCAATACTGAGGAATTTCGTGTCTGTATCGAATACGCTTGCGTCACAAACTTAGAATTGTACCGCTCACGTAAATCGAAATTTCCATAGTGCGTGGCCGAGGTAGAAAATGGCACGCAACATGGAATTTCTACCGCCCATATAATTAAATTGTAACCTATATACGCCCAGAAAATCTGGTCCACTAACCTATATCTAACACGTAAATGATCAAACTTTGTCTTTTATTCACAGTCATTGTGCTTGCGAATGCTGGGCCAAAATTACCTCGTGAGTTTTGAATTAACCTTAGTTAGTAATTTTGTATTATTCAGGGTGTCAACATCCGATGAAGCCAGGACCATGTAAAGCTTCGGTCCAACGTTACTTCTACAACGCATACGCTGGTGAATGCCAATCATTCACGTGGGGAGGATGCGAAGCAAACCCGAATAACTTCGTCAGCTTGGAAGAGTGTAAGGATGTATGCAAACCAATAGGATAGTGATGATTCACGCAACTTTAATAATATATTTAATGCTAAGTACCCCCAGTGTTCTGGTCTAAATGAGGGGCAATTTCAGGACAATTTTATCTACCTATTTATCCATCTATTTATCTATCTATCTTCTTATCGATATATCTATCTCTCTCTATCTATCTTTTTATCTCTGTCTATCTATATGTCGATCTATCTATCTATCTTTCTATCTCTCCATCTCTCTCTCTCTCTCTCTCTATATATATATATATATATATATATATATACATATATCCATCTATATATCTATATTTCTATGTATCTATCTATCTAACTAACTATCTATATCTCTATGTAGCAATCTATCTATCTATCTATCTAACTATCTATCTATATCTCTATGTAGCAATCAATCAATCTATCTATCTATCTATCTATCTAATTATCTATATCTCTATGTAGCAATCAATCAATCTATCTATCTATCTATCTATCTATCTATCATTATATCCATCTATCTATCTATCTATCAATTTATCTGTCTTTCTGTCTGTCATTTTCTCTATTTATCAATAGTCCAATCGTATAATATTCGTCCTACCCGGTACTCCGAATCGCATCACACCCGGGGTATATGGTAATATTTCTTTTATATGGTCTCGCATAATTTCACTCTGAATTTCACGCAGCAAACCTGCGTGGTTAATGCTCGGAGGTTAAGTGCTGAATTTAAATCCCTATTGAAACTTTGGTGTATAACTGCGAGTTGTGTGAGCATCTTGCATTCAGCACCTGAAGAGCTTCTGTGCTGTGATTCTGTGCTTAAACATCGAGGTTCGTTTTACGAACCCTATGCAGTTAAACTCACTGTCTACACCTGATGACGACAAACAGTTAAAATTCGGATGTAGCTTAAAAATGCGTGGATATGAGCAACACATTGCTTGACACAGAATCACTAAATCATTCTGTGTTTGACAATCGTGTTTTTCTGTATGGACACTCTTTTTCAAACAGCGGCTCCAGAATCTTACAACTTTAAAATTAAAATATATTTTACAATTAATGCGACTCTCTAGTACCACAAATCCATCCAAATTGTTACCGCTTATTATAGGAGGTGAATATGTGAAGTCAGTTTGATGGAAGCGCAATAACGCTTCCGTTAAAACGTCCAACAGGTCACTCGATCTAATTATAACATGGACAATCCCTGGTTTTTTGTTGTTCCATTATTGATTGCATGTTGACTGAAATCTGAGTTGAAACTTTTAAAAGTAAATCATTCCTACCCGAAATCCCATTTGTATAAAGCATTTGTTTCAACCAGTAGCGGTCGTTTGACTGAATGTCATGAATTACATTTACTTGCACTGTCACACTGTGACTAGTGGCGGTGTCAATATACCTTTTCTTAAATCGGAAAGTTTGCTTACTCTTCTTTGGTTTGTTTCGTTGTAACGATGCTATATGTTATTGTGTTGTTGTGAACAGCATGGTTCTGTATATGATCTAAGAGCTTTTGTTCTGCATCTCCCACGTATGTGATCAACGCTTTTAACACCAAAAAGCGTGGTGTTTGTGTGCTATGATGGATGTACAACTGACAGTCGTTGCGTTCTATTAATCTATACGTTGTTCTTAACTCAACAATCAAAAAGTCGGAAGAAAGTCGGGATGGAACGTTGAGCAGGAGTTCGGGATCCAACATCGTTTGGCCGTGGACATAGATTTTATTTATATGATAACAACATAGTTAACGTGTGAGGGTACAGAATAATCAATTCAATTCAATTCAATTCAATTTTAATGGTCTAAAAACATATAGCTTTACAAAAAACCACAGAATAATATGACAACAACGAATAATATAACAAGCAAAAATGGGATTAGATTGCTTACTGGGCAGTTCAAAAATCAAGTAAATATCCAAGGGCAGAAATTGTTTTCGATTGGTGGGATAACAAATGTAGGTGTATGGTGTTAAGATGTATAGTTTTCTTCAAAGCACGGGTTTAGGGTCAAATAGGCATCAAAGCTTCTCTTGAAAGTTTGCTGGTTTGGTGAGTTCACAACATTATCTGGCAGATTGTTCCAAGTAAAACAAACTCGCACGGCAAAGAAATGTCGTCTGCAGTTTAGTCTCGAGTGAGGGACAGTTAGAGTAAATGTGTGAGCTCTTGTATTATGCGAGCTCCGTAGATTCAATAAGCATTGTAGAGGGTGATTTTCAGTATTCAAAATATTGTAAACCAGAATCAAATCGCCTCGGATACGACGACGTGGATAATCAAATAAATTCAGCGTTTTGATTCGCTCATTGTAGGGTTTCCGGCTGAGTCCAGTGACAAGTTTGGTAGCTCGATGATATATTCGTTGCAAAGTTGCAACATCTTTTTTAAGCCATGGCGACCATGCTTGAACCGCATATTCCATCGTGGGCCTGATATACGTATTTATAATACAGGGAATTGTCTGTTTTGAGAACCTACCGAAAATTCTCTTTAGGAGTGACAATTTCTGTGATGTTTTGCGATAGACGTAGTTGCAGTGGCTAGACATCCCTAGGGTGTTGCTTATTAACACACCCAAGTCCCTTTGTTCCATGGTCCACGAGAGGCTGTGTGTTCCAAGAAAATACTGGTACTCCACATATTTGCCAATGTTTAACATGTGACACTTTTGGAAATTAAAAAATATGCGATTTTTTAGGGACCAAGCCTAGAGGTTGTCCAGATACTTCTGGAGCAGTTCGCAGTCTTCCGACTTACTTATCTTAGACCAAACTTTTATATCATCCGCGAACAGTACGATCTTGCATTTGATGAGAGCTGGTATGTCATTAGCATAAAGCGCGAAGAGGATTGGTCCGAGGACGGATCCCTGAGGCACTCCACTTGTCACGGCTACCGACTTCGATAGAGCACCGTCCACAGAGACTTGAACAACCCGATCAGTCAGGTAATTTTCTAACCATGCTAACAGACTGCCAGTGATACCACAACGTTCCAGCTTCTGCAAGAGAATACTGTGGTTTACACGGTCAAATGCTTTCGACATATCGAGTTAACATACATGGATATTATCCCCAGCATCCACTGCTCGAGTCCAGTCGTCAAGGGTGAGGAGAAGGTTAGTAAGGCAGGAGTATCCCCTTCTAAAACCGTGTTGGGCTCCCGAAAATAGCTTATTTTCCTCAAGGTATTTGCTCAGTTTTTTTGCCACGATCCTTTGGAGTACCTTGGATACGGCGGAGAACAAAGTAACAGGTCTGTAATTTGCGGGCTCCGTACGCACCCCGCCTTTGAAAATCCGGGAGATTATACCATATTTCCATCCAGTCGGTATGACTCTTTGCGACAACGATTCGCAGAATAACTGTGTTAGAGGTCCGCATAAAGATTGTGCACAATGCTTGAGTATATTCGCGGCAATTTTATCACAACCAGGGGATTTTCTGGGATTCAACGATAGTAGAGTTCCCAGCACCTCTTCTTTGTTGATGGTTATTGTGTCCAATGTTAGAGGATGCGTTATTTCTGGATCCATTTGTATATCCACGCTTTCCTTTGGACAAAATACTGTAGCATAATAATTTACCAAAGCATCCGCGGTGTCAGCTGCATTTGTGGTCATACCAGTGTGTGTGGTAAAACCGATGGAAAGTCGTTGTTTACATTGCAGTCAGACAATCAGAATCTAGCGAAAATTGTGGTTTGTTGCTGAGGTACAACATAACTCGTCCAACATTATGGCACACACAAACATGTGTCAGTAGCAATCAAACATTTTCCAGCATTATCATTTATCCAGCCGTTTGAACGATCGTGATGGAAACTTGGGGCTCCATTCTGAAGCTTGTTGTTCGTGAGTGGTAGATATAAGATTAAGGTTCCATGGTATAAAAGACAATGACTGCACGACACAATTAGATATACTTAGAAGATTTTATTGTATCATACATTCAGCATATCGACCAAAGTGTTCTCACGGAATGATTGAAAAAATGTTTCGGTAAATTGTTGATGGTACTCAAGATTCAAGGTTCATGGTAAAAAAGCAAACATCTGTTTAATACAATAGGATATAAGAATAAAAATTAACAAATTGTTTGTTTAATGTTTGTGTTTATGTGGTTCAAATGAGAAGCGTATTTGATTCCAAATATCACATAAAGAAGGAACTTTTGAGTGTAAATATGTTTGGATAATTTGTTTGTCCACGTATTTGTGTGTAAGAAGGAAACAATAAAAGATTTCAGTAAACTGTGGCCAAAAGAGTATTATTCAACATGAAAGATCGTAAGGTTTTTTGGGAGATCATTTCACTTTGTGAGGAAACAATTGCTGGTGGTAAATTGTTCCATAGAAATGCATACACGGAATGCGTAAACGTACCGGTAACAGTTTAATCGGGAATGTTTGGTTTGAAGGGTCAGATTGCGACTGCGGGTCGGGAAAACCGAGTCATTTTTAAAGAAGTATCTGAGTTGATGGTACCCCATATGGATTATTCGGTATTTTAGGATGAGGTCAGCTCCAGTGCACCTTCGCTCGAAGTTGCACAATGCAAGTTTAGTTAGTCGCTGCTCAAAGGGTAGATTATGCAATCCGGTAACCGCTTTGATTGCCTTACGTTACATCTTTTCGAGCAGATAGTTGTATTTCTTATTAATGCTGTCTTACCTTGCGCTGTATAATCCAAGAATGAGTGTATGTACGTAATGAGTACCTCTGACAATCAGTGTGGCGAAAATTGTCCTAAACATCATCTAAGTAATCCGAGTATGCTGCACTCATGCATATAGTTGCCCTCGATCTGCATGCTGTTTTGAAAATCTCCGCAAACCCAGCTACCGATATTTATCTGCGATATACTCAACTCATGAATGGGACTAACAAGTAACAATGATAATTCGGAGGGTTTCATAACTAGCAACAATTTTCTCTTGCGGAAGTTGAAGGGTAGCTTGTTTTGATTTGACCACTAGTATAGCATATTTAGGTTTGCCGAAAAATGGGCAATCCATAACAGAGTTAACCTTTGTTCAAATTTTTACGTTGTATGAAAAAAGAATAAGTTGACTTCATAACAATTGTGGTTGTTGTTAACCTCCTTCGGTCGATGTCGACCATAGAGTAGATCTTTCGGAATACGACCATTTTCCATTCTATAGACATGGCCAAGCCACCGCATGCGGCGCTGACGTAATAGGGTGAACATGCTCTGTAGACCAGCTTTGGAAAGCACTTCAGCGTTAGTCACTCTGTCCTCCCACAATATGTTCAAGATACGACGGACGCTACGTAGATGAAATGCATTCATCTTTCGTTCGTGTCTTGCGTAGGTGGTCCAGGATTCGCTGCCGTACAGTAAAGCATTTAGTACGCACGCGCTGTATACCATCATCGTTGACTTTACACGCAGCATGCGGTTACCCAAAACACGAGAGTTCAATCGGGACAGAATGACTGCTGCTCTGCTAATCCGCTTATCAATCTCCCTGTCTCGCGAGATGCTATCCGCAATGGTTGAACTAAGGTTTGTGAACTGATGTACCGATTCAAGCTGACATTTTCCAACAGTTATGAGGGGAGGCGATACAGTCCCTTGACCAAGGACATTGGTCTTGCTCATGCTTATTGTTAGCCCAAAGTCTTTGCATGCCGACGCAAAACAGTCCACTAGAGAATAAAGGTGCTCTTGGGAGTGAGCAATAAATGCTGCATCGTCGGCACGCAGCAGGTTACGGATTAGCACATTTCGTGCCTTGTTTTGTGCTCTCAACCGGTTTAGGTTGAAAAGCTTGCCATCACTTCTCTTGCGTAGGTAAATACCTTCTGTCCTCGTCCTGAAAGCGAGCTTCAGAAGCAGAGCAAAGAAAATGCCAAACAGCGTGGGGGCAAGAACACACCCTTGTTTGATGCCTCGGCATGAAAACATAGAGAACAGTATTGGATGGAGTGCTGGACCTTGGGGGACACCGCTCGTCGCTCAAATATGTCTGAAGATTTAGACATCTGTTATGATTTTAGCTTTCAAGAATCAAGATTCAAGATTCAAGATTTTATGGTTGAAAAAGCAATTACTTTACAATAACCATGCAGTTGAACTATAGGTACAAGTGTATATGTGTATAGAAAAATGTCAAAATCAAAATAATTCTGGTAACGATAGATTATAAATAGTTCGGGGCATAATTTGGATTGGCTCTCAGGAAATCGTCTAGTTTTAATTTAAATATAGAAAAAGTGTTTGAGCTTACCAAATCGGCTGGCAGGGAATTCCAAGCGAAACAAATACGCACAGAATAAAAATACCTGCGACAGTTCTGATTGGAGTGGGGTATTTCCAACTTGCAGTTGTGACCGCGGTTGTTGCTGGATGTTCGTCGGTGAAATAGTATATCCAAAGGGTGGGAAACACTGTTAAGGATTTTGAATGTGAGGAGGAGGTCGGCTCGCAGTCTCCTTTGTGCAAACGTCGTCAGCTTCAGTTTACTTAGTCGGTCAGCGAATGGTAGGTTTTCGAGCCCAATGACCAACTTTGAGGCTCTGTGGTGTATGCGATCCAATAGTGAAATGTCTTTTTGAAGCCATGGAGTCCAGGCTTGTGAAGCGTAATCAGTAAGCGGGTGTATGTACGTGTTCATCATCAGAGAAAAACATCTCTGGGAAAAACGTCCGAATATCCGCCTTAACACACCGAGCATCCGAGACGCGCGTTTGTAAACGGCTTCGCATTGTAGACCATTTTTCAGGCTACCGCAAATCCAGACACCCAGGTCTTTTTCTTGTTTGGTGTACTCCAGGATATTGTTGCCAAGCTTGTATGAATGAGAAAAGCTTAGCACACGACCAATGTGCATGATTTGAGACTTCTGCATGTTTAGCGGTAGGTTATTTTCAGATAACCACATTTGCACAGCATCCAAGTCACTTTGAAGCACACTGCAATCCTCGTCAGTGCTGATTTTTTTCCATATTTTTATGTCATCTGCGAACAGAACCATCTTACTGCCGCGTGGTGTTGGCAGGTCATTCATATAGATCAGAAACAGTATCGGTCCGAGCACGGATCCCTGTGGAACACCGCTAGTGACGTCGATTTCCTTCGATAGTATACCGTCAACTCGAACCCGTATATGTCTTTTGCTGAGATAGTCTCGCAGCAAGTCATACAGTCCTCCAGCAATACCGTGTTTCTTTAGCTTGTTCAGCAGTAAGTTGTGATCAACTCTGTCAAAAGCTTTAGAAATGTCTAAGTAGCATGCATGAATACTGCCTCCGGCGTCCACTACACTAGTCCAGTCGTCCAAACATGTCAGCAAATTAGTTAGACAAGAGCGGTTTCTGCGAAATCCGTGCTGGGCAATTGTCAAGAGTCCGTTCGATTCCAGGTGGCGCACTACTTCTGCAGTGATTATGCGCTCAAAAACCTTCGAAACCGAAGACAGCAATGTCACAGGCCTGTAATTTTTTACTTCAGAACGGCATCCACTTTTGTAAATTGGTGTAATTATTCCCAGCTTCCAATCAATTGGTACCATTCCGACTTGAAGCAATTCGCTAAACAGACGAGATAAAGGTCCCGAGAGCTGCGCATGACAGCTTTTGAGGAGCTTCGGTGAAATTTCGTCTGGTCCCGGAGATTTCTTTGCGTTTAACTTTCTTAAGTGCTGCGCAACCACCATCGGAGTAATTATTATTTCACTCAGAGTGGGACGATCATATCGAATGCTTGGTTCCTGTTCGTGCTCTGCGGATTTCGGTGCAAATACTCCAGCATAAAAGTCTGCTAACAAATCAGCGGTTTGTTCAACGGATTCTGTGAAGCCGGACGAAGTTTTCAGGGCAAAGACTCCTGGTTTAATATTTGTTCTATCGTTTACAAGTCTATACAAGAGCTTCGGATTCTGGTGCATCTGAGTAATCAATTGCGATTGGAACTCTTGTTTATCATCTCGAATTAAGCTGATAACTTTGTTTCTCAGTCGTGTAAATTGTGCCCAAGAATCAGCTGTGTTGGTAGCCTTGTGAAACTCCCACGCTACTGCCCTTTGTTTCATCCACTTTTTGGTCCTGCTACGTAGCTTAAATTTGTTACGTCGAGGATTTTTCTTCGGGACGAGGTTTGAATGTTTCTCTAATATAAGTTTCAGGTGTTGTAGGAGAGAGCGCCAATGACTGTCTGAATCGGAATAATCCAACTGTATGAGACTAATGCTTTGAAGCTCTGCACAAAGGGTACGGTAGTTTACCTTTCTGAAGCATTTCATTCCGTCAAATTTGCGCCTAGCACTACAAACGTAGTAGAATTCTAGGACAACGTGGTCGCTCCGTCCGATCGGCGGTTTATAGATGATAGTTTCTACAGCGGTAGGATCAGATGTAAGTATCAAGTCCAAGGTAGACGGCCTGTCAGCTCCCCTCATACGAGTAAATCCTTTAACGTGGTTATAGAGTGGTGTGTAATCCAAGACTGCTCGAAGTTCGTGTTCAAATGTCTCTGGTGGATGATCATCACGGTTATATAGCTGAGGAAGGTTGAAGTCTCCCATTATCAAAATTTGAGTGTTATATCGCGTTGTTACATATTGCAAAGCAGTAATCAGTTTATTGTTCAGATCGAGGTTCGCGGTTGGAGAACGGTACATCACTCCAATAACGCACTGGTCACCAGAAGTAAGAGTTATAGAACACCAAAGCGTGTCGGGTATATCCAGATTTTGGTCATTCATAACTCTGCAAATAAATGATTGTTTGCAGTAGAGTGCTGCTCCTCCGCCATCACTCAAACGGTCACGTCGAAATAAAGTCATGCTTGGTAAAGAGAGTTCTAGATCAAAAAACGAGGTAGTGAACCACGTTTCTGTTATGGCAACTATGTCTGGGTTCGTTTCATCACAAATCTCGGAGAGTTCGTGCAGCTTATTGATCAGGCTGTTTGCGTTCGTATAGATGCACTTAATTGTGTTTTTTATGAGTAATGACGGGGTGTAAGCTGTTTGGTTTAGCAGTTTGCTAGAGAGACTGTGTGTGTTTGTATATAAACAATCAATAAAGTTTGTAGTGTTCATATCACGAGAGGTTATTGGGGGTCCGACTCTGTCAGAGTCGGAATGCTCACGTTTTTTTGAAGTGGCGCATGGGGTTCCGAATAAACTGTGACACTTGGCGAAGGTTGATCAGTACTATCCGTTTGCTGAATTTCGGTTTTGATCCTGGGTAAGCTTAACTTTACGTTTTGGGGTAGATATCTTCTGTTTGACTTCCATTCGCGTTTGACATTATCGGTCATTTCGGTTGTCAAAAAGGTTAGCTTCAGAGGGCTAGGACCTTGCCCTTTATAGTTTGTAGACATCGGCATCCTGAAAGTGCTTACAAGTATGGATGTTCTAACGCCGATCTTTTCAGCTAGGTATTTCCAGTGTTTGTGATCGTGCTCAAACTTTTGAGAAGGATCGTCTGCAGCGTAATCTGGAACACCCAGAAGTACGATACTTCTTGGATTATTTTCCTCTCGATAATTTTTTGTCGTCCTTCGCTCCCACCATGGTAGATCCGGAAGGATATGTCCTTTGATATTCTAACTAATATTTATGTTTATCATGTTGATCCATATAGCTTAGTTTCAGTAACATAAAAATGAAAAGTGTAAAAGCTTCCTTTCATAATAATTGATATTTCGGCCATACTTTGAACTTCCATAATAATTTCGATACGCAAGCACAGAGAAAACGAAAAAAATGTAAAAAAAGATGTCAACAGATGCCAGTTGTTTAATGACGACATTTATTGCGAGAAAATATCTCGATGTTAATAAAATGAATTATCATATATTGTGGCGCTCACACCCCCATCCCTTACAAGATGAATTTTTGTTTATATAGTGATTTGAAAATCATCACTACCCTTATCTTAATTTGAATCAAAACTTGATGATTTATGGGATCTAACCTTTGTATTTCCCTCACCTAATGAATCGTATTTTTTTTACCTTACTCTAGTCAAGAAGACTGATTCATATTAGTTCTAAATACATATTTTTACTTAAAATTAGAAACTGTTTATTGCACAGAAATTCTAAACTATATATATTGAATATTGAAACGGAAATATAAAGGTTTCGATCAAGTAGTAAGTGCATATTTAAATCTGACTAGTTCTTTATAGACTCTCTTCACAGCGTTTGCAAAGATAGGCAGAACTCGGTCGTTGGGCGTCAGTTGCATGCCGGCGGCGTGATTTGCGTTCAGCACTCAAGAGCTGTATCTGCTCCCTCCCAGGTTGCGGATGACGCTTCACACAATGCCTCCAATGTGAGCGGTCAAAACCAAGTTCTTCCCAACTCACGGGGCCACTGTCTAGTTAATTAAGCCACTAATGCAAGTCGTGAGTATTCAAGTTGAAAAATTAGTTTAAACGAGATAACTTTATTAATCAACCGGGGTTCATTTATTTATTTCTTTAATTTTAAATACTTAAAGTTATTATGCTGATGCATTTGAAAATGCATGCACATTTTTACTTAAAGAATGTAATTAGGAGATACGGAAATTAACATTTGGTATACATTATATGATTTTATTTACCAATTCAGTCTGGACGGGAATCGGTACTATTTAAACAAAACTGAATTTTTGTGGATGTTAGTCACCTTTGGTGGATGTTGACCATGAATGTGCCTAACAAGCGCATGAGGGTTTCATGCCCCTAGCGCTTCGAATCTACGATCAAGAGCTAAGTGCAATATTCTCTCTTCAAAGCTTTAACATGACACTTTAAGCAGTACTTTTAAAGTAAACTGTCAGGATCAATTTCTTTCTGATGCGTATGATCAGTGTCAGGAGATTCGATATCTTTTTTGCAAGCGTATTTGATCAGTGGTATGTTCAGTGACCGACTTCCTGATTTCAACTGACAATAAAGTATATCTTTGTAAAAATGCACTTTTAAATCCTGAATATATTATCAAGCCAATGTTGCTGTCGCCCTAGGGTTAACAAAGCAGCTTTAGAAAGCACTGCAGCATACTTTGATTTAATTATCCATGATTTTTCAGATACGGTAGATTCTTTTTACAAGAAAAGCATTAAGGTTTTACCCGCGACTTACATGGATGATCCAAGTGGCACTGCTTTAAAGTAAACGATTTAGAACGCAGCGCTTTATACTATCATCTTGGTGTTTACTGACAAATTGCGGATGCCTTGATACGATAGTTATTACTAGATTAAACGACAGGTAACCTGCTAAACCGCTAATCAATCTCTGAGACTAGCGAGAGGTTATCCATTATTGATTGCAAAATGAATAACTGGTTCATGATGGCAGTTATTAACAGTGAGGACGGGAGGCAATACAGTCCATCGACTAAGGACTCTTGTCATGCTTATGAATATGGTTAGACCTAGCTCTTTGCATTCTAACGAAAAAAACAGTCTATTTGCGACTGCAGTGGTGAGCAAGTGATAATGGTTGCATATTCAGAAAACTGACATTCATGATAAGATTTAAAAAAATTCAGCATATAAGTTTGATGAAATGACAATGAACTCTACCATTGTCAACTTTCAAAGAATTACCTATACCTAAATTGAAACAATTGAAACTATTGAAAACTAATAGTTGGAACTAGCAGTTAAAAATAATTTTATTCATTTCATTTTATTTCAATTACCGTTCTTGCGTTGAAGTTGGTGGCCGATTTCTAGTAAATGCATTTGTGCAATTGTTGCGTCATGCTTCACGTGCAAAAAGAACAGATTGTGTAATAAATAAAATAAATTAAAAATTTCCTTAACTTTCCTTAATTTAACAGCTTGACCCTCACAAATTCATTGGGTTTCCTGTGACGAAACAGGATAGTTATACTCAAATTTATCTGTCATTTGTTCCGAATTTTCAGTTTAATATGAATGATTGGCTTTTATTATTTCTCAAAAATGGTCGGTATTACATCTGTGGCATGGGCATTTTGAAACATGAATTTTAATATATTGTAATGGTATATATTTTTCTGATTTTTTTCAAACCATAAGTCCCATATTCAGTTCGCTAAATCACGCGTGCACTTTTGATGGATAGTTGGGTGTTTGTCCGTATCATGTGGAAGGAAGAAAAGAATTGCAACATTTCGATTTTGCATCTCTGTCAATCACCATGGGCTCACCCGCTGGTACTCTAATTTGAAACCAACTGCTTTTGTCGGACAGTGCACAGGGTTTTTTTCTCTGAACCACATCCGTACACGTCTGTGCACGCACGAAACTCGTGCTATGGTTGTTAGACGCCTGATTTGACAATTGTATCAAACAAGAATTGCCGCAAAACACAAACCAAGATGTCTGATTTGTTATTTTACACAATTTTCGTTTTAAAAATTAGAAGAAAACCAGATAATCGTACTTTGCTTGTATTTGCTTGTACGACGAAATTTTCGGAAGGAAATTCTTGTATGGATATCAAAAAACCTGTAACTTGTTTTATATATCATCGGTAATAATAATGATGAAGATTCACACGTACTAATAATGAAAACAATAGTGAAGATGAATGTCGCATGTTTGTTTCATAATCTCTAGGTATTAACATTCTAAGTCATGGCATAATATAGCACAATTGCTCGGTAAAAATAACGAGACACTTGTTTGGTTACATATCTTTCAAAAGCTTTTATCCAGGCTCATTTATTAATCAATAATTAGTTGAAAATGCAAAAATAGTCTCGTTGCGCTTAAATGAAATGACACAAATAAAAGGGCTAGACTGAATAAATGAAATACAAGTTAGCTTGAAGTGAAGAATGCAGTTGAATCCATT
>JACCGJ010012811.1:0-14583 GCA_013407085.1 Atriophallophorus winterbourni
CTCGATTGCGTAATCGGTGCGCACACTAGGGTTCATGCATGTTAATGTTTATCCGCTATAGAATCGGACGCTAGATTGTCGAGATATCAGCCCCATCCATTTTATTGACTGCATTCTTACCAGCCTATGTTATCTCAACTGCCTCAGCGTGAAGTTTCATGTATGGTTTTACTTACTGCCTTAGCACTTCCACGTTATCAAAATCAACGCTGTGACCTGTGTCCAGCACGTGTTCGGCTAGTGCTGAATCTCTTATCAGTGATTTATATTCACTGGAATTGCGTGGCTGCTTACCGATTCGATTTTTTGTGTTCACTTACCCTAGTACTAAGTTCTCTGGATGTTTGCCCGATCTATACCCCTGAGCAACCCTTGGAGTTGATTTTATATAAGCAATTCGTCGCGCAGCCTGGAGGTGTATTATTCTTGAGACGCGTTACTTGTATACCTGCGTTATTCAAGATTCGACTTATCCCCTCTGACGCTTCCTTATCACAAGGTATAGAAACTGTTGCACGCCAAACTTTTTCCGTTTTGGTGCTGGGTATTTTACCAGTTTTGTTTAGCGTTTAATTAGGATCTTAGGGTAACCATGATCAGCACGCCGACGAATAACTTCTTGATTGGCTTGATTTTTATCGGTGTCATCGCTGCACAAATGTTCAACTTTGTATAACAGCGATTTCACAACCGAATTAAATACTTTTTGGGGATGCGCTGATAAGTACCGCAAGACCGCATCTTTGTCGATTGGCGTTCCGCAAAAATATGTCAACATACTACGTTCACTTAAAGCTCATGCATCCGGATGCGTTAGGGCTCACAACGAACTCTCACGCAAATTCCGCACCAAAATTGGCGTCAGACAAGGATGTCCGATTTCTCCGTTTTTGTTCAATTTTGTAATTGATGCCATCATGGAATTATGCAACGAAGGAGCCCCAGCTTTCGGGGTTCATATAATGCCAGTCGGCAAGCTTCTCGACTTGGACTATGTTGATGATACAGTTCTGCTCCTAGACTCGTACACAGATGCATGGGCGATACTGAACAACATAGCTAGTGTTTTGCCCGCATTTAGAATGCGTTTTGCACCCTCTAAGGGCAGTGATCTGCTGCAGGACATCGACTTATGAAACAGCACTTTATTACTTGACAATCAGACGCTTGAAATTGTAGATCGTTTTGCGTATCTCGGTAGTTGTATCAATTATTCTGCATCATTAGATGACGAGGTCTCGGCACGCATTTCCAAAGCGAGCGTAGCATTCCGCTACCTAGGTCACTTCTGGTGTCAAAAAGGACTGTCTCTGTTACTCTATAAAGCGACAGTTCGGGTTGTGTTACTGTATGGGTGCGAAACCTTACGTAAAGAACAAATTCATCGTCTCCAAGTATTTGAAAACCGATGTCTTCGCAACATTCTAGGAGTTAGCTGTTACAATCACATACGCACCGATGCTCTCCGATATAAGTTGTTCGGTAGTGGTGCTGGGGACGCCGCTTTGTACCCAAATCCCCAAGAACCTTCAATGAAGCCGACTCATCCCCCAGGAGGAGATAGTCGCACAAAAGTAAAAGTAAAAATTAAATTAATGTTGATATAAAGAAGCAAATCAACCTACATAGGTTACGCTGGTTGGGTCACGTTTTACAGATGCTGGACCACCGACTTCCGAAACGGATTCATTTGCCACATCCCGATTGGCGTAAATCTCGGGGTGGCCAAACCGTCACAAGGCATAGGCAGTTAAAAACCCTTACTAGGAACTTTTCTAAAGTCAGAGCAGCGCGTCTTCCAGGCTGGTATACCCGCGATCAGATATCGCAATGACTGGTTACGCTTCAGGATATGTCCCGAAACCGAGTTCAATGGCGGTCTTGTACTAAGCATCTTCTTCGAGTGTTTGCTTAACCTTGTATGTTGTCAAGCGGAGTGACGAGACAAGTTTGGTATGATGCATGACAGTGAAAGCCGCAAGGAAGCTGCCATGCTGATGTCGCTCTACTCGTTCACGAAACTTGTATGAATTCATGTTCCATTTGAGGTGTAGGCACCTCTACCCAGTTTGTTTGTGTTTACTCTTCTATAGAATCCGTAGCTTTTAAGTCCCGCCCTTCCCTATCTGTTAGGATTTTACTTTTTCATGGTTGTGTGGCAGTTAAGCATTCGGTACGTGCTACCGATGTAATGCTTCCTGTGATTATGATGAGTGCTTGTTTTACCATTCTGCTTTCGCGCGAGACAGTCCAAAAATGAAAGTGTCCCTTCTGTCGACTCAATCTCCTTTGTAACTTGGATTTTGTGATCCAAGTTGCTAAGGTAACTATGGATTGCTTCCAATCTGTCGCGTTTCATGATGACGAATGTATCATCGACACAACGCCACCATATCTTTGGCCGAAGAGCTTCATTTTTTAGAGCTAACTCTTCAAAATTCTCCATGTACATATTGGCTAATACTGGGGAAATAGGTGAACCCATCGCTAAACCTTCTTTTTGCTTGTATAACTGTCATTTAAACAAGAAGTGATCCATATAGGCAAATCGCTATACCGTTGAGGATTTGCTGTACACTCAAGTTTGTACGATCTGGCAATGTCGCGTCTGAATTAAGTGCTTTTTTGCTTATTATAGAGCGCTCGTGGTGTCCACATTCCTGAACAAGGCACTTACATCGAAGCTAACCATCATCTCATCCTCGTCGAGCGTTATTATACTCGAGCAACGAACGAAATCATAATAGTTCTCAACGAAAGAATCCGTGTTCCCGACTAGCTGTTTCAACAAATGAGCTTTTAGATACGATGGATTTCAATTGAAAACCGTTCCCGAGAAACTAAATGTGCTATTCATTTCAGAGACGTGTTTCTATTTATGGATCATTCGTCAAATAGCCTTGTTAGTGTTGCTTGGTGTGCTACCTCGCTTGGTTAATTTAAGTTTACATTCACTGTCGCCTTGTAGAGCAAATCAATCTCGCT
Organism: Atriophallophorus winterbourni; assembly: GCA_013407085.1. Lineage (NCBI taxonomy): Eukaryota > Metazoa > Platyhelminthes > Trematoda > Plagiorchiida > Microphallidae > Atriophallophorus > Atriophallophorus winterbourni. The sequence goes on from JACCGJ010012811.1 coordinate 2,986, forward strand.
CCGTCTAGGCCGGTAGTGTAGCTAGTGTGTTTGTTTGTCCAAGCTGAGCTGCACGCAGGTACATGCTTGAGTCATATTACCATTTTTCCTTATATCTGACAAGGCCTAGGTAACCTGACACTGTTTCAAACCACTTGTAGTCATTGATTGTGCTCCATGAATGTGCAATCGTGCAGTACTTCTGTACTTTGTAGCTAACACCACGCTAAAGTGTTTTGCCACCGGCAGTGAGCTGTTTGCGTAAACGTGCTGGAATCGAACTGCCATTTCTATTTTCATTCCGTCTAGGTCTTGGCAACCTTAGAACACTGATGTGCAATCGTGCAGTATTTCTGTGCCGTGCAGCTAAAATCGTGCTAAATTGATTGGCCAACGGTAGTGAGCTGCATGCTGAAACAAGATGGAGTCTCACTACCATTTCTATTTTTATTTCCCCCTCATATCTGTCTAGGCCTGGGCAACCTGACAGTATCTTCGCCCACGTGCAGTCTGTGACTGTGCGGCACTTTGCTTGGATCAGACTTGTGATTTCATATATATACAATGATGTGACTCCAGGCTTTGCGATTATGATTTCGTTCAACAATACCATTCTCTAATTTCAATATGCAGCACTTATTGATTTTTCAAATACTTTTTTTCTTTATCCACAGTTATGGTCCAACAACCTTCCTTCTGTCCGTGGAATCCAACAATACCAGCCACATCCTTCTTGAGCACCGCTACCTCCACATCACCTCCAGAGCAAACTAGTCCTACCTCTTTCCACCAACCCGCACAAATTTCGGTTACTTCTCCTCAATCATCTACCGTCGCCTGTTCAAATATGCAATCTGTTTTATCGCCTCAAACTAACCAGCAACTACATCATCAATATCAGCTTCATCGACAACAACATTTCCTCCAGTTACAACAACAACAACAGCGCCTTTCCTCGTTCCAGATTGTCCCCTCTTCCAATGCGTTAACTCCTCCCGGTGGCTTTATTCCCACTAGTTCAACCAACACATTCATTCCGTCCACTCTTAAAAGTGATTCAAACAATGTGGGCGATTTCACCCCTCCAGTCTCCAACTCCAAACATCGAACCAAAACTAATTCCCCGATTGATTCCATACCGTCATCGGATAACATCCCTCTTTCCCCTCCCCTCCCCACTTTACCAGAAGAAATTCTAATAAAAATCGACCCTTCCCTCGGTGACCCCACTCCACCCCCACACGCAGATATTTCTATCGCGAAACCGTATCAATGTGACCAATGCTTGAAGCGATATTCTGGAATGAAATCCCTCAAGAACCACAAACTGACTCACTCCACTGCACGACCACACAAATGCTCCATCTGCGGGAAAGCGTTCCTGCGTGCGGACAAAATGCGTTTACACGAAATCTCGCATTTGAACACCAAACCGTTCGAGTGTACCACATGCAAACAACGATTCACGCGCTCTGACAAACTCAAGATTCATCACCGTACACACACTGGGGTGCGGCCATACGGATGCAGCTTTTGTCCCAAACGCTTCACGCGGTCGGATAAGCTGAAAATTCACGAACGGATCCACACCAAGGTGAAACCGTACGAATGCACGCACTGTGGCAAATGCTTCGCCCGGTCCGACAAGCGGCGTCTGCACGAACGCATTCACTTGTACGGCCCCCGACCCAAACGACCCTCTGGAGCCACACGCAAATCAAAGCGACCCGCGTTGGCTACCCTGGCGCCAACGCAGAATGTGTCTTCGTTCGTGCTGGCTATGGAATCGTTGACATCCAGTGCTGCTGGAACCGGGGCGACCGACGCAGTGTTCTCCACCGCGTTTGGACTTGCCAACGCTGCCTCCTTCGTCAATCCACTTGGATTGCAGCCTCATCAGTTGGCTGTGTGTGGATATTTGGATGGCACGAAAAAGCTTTCGTCATCCTCCACGAATTATTTGGCTCACAATGGTAATTCCGCGCAACAAGCATTCGCGTTCAATATTCCTGCTTCTCAGACCGTGCAGTTTTCTCCGCAGCAGCAGCATCATCAATCGACGCTTGCCTCGTTGGCAGGTATCGCACAATATCATCCTGCGTTGTTTGCAGCTCAGCAGCAGCAGCAGCAGCAACGCCAACTTACTCCGATTTCGACAGCAAGTTTCACTGTGCCATTCTACCAACAACAACAACAACCAATGAGCAGTCAACAGTCTTCCGTCTATCCTCAAACCAACCCCATGTTTCCCTTTCTAATGGGATCCTCCAATTCCCTGGCCCCTTTTATTCAACACTCGAATAATTCCGCATTTGCCACGGTTACTTGTCCTCAAACTTCGGTGGATCGCGGCAACACCACGTCATCAACCGACAACATCACGGCGGTGATGGCTGCCGCAGTGTTTGGTCATCAGTTTCGCCCCGGTGCCCATTACGCTGCCTCGTCGAACACGCAATCGGCATTCGTGCAGCCGGCACATTCCCAACTCGTCTCTGTCGAGAAGCCAGACGGTCGTTCTGGTTTTCGACTGTACAATCCCAATTCAAACTCCACGATGCATGCTCAGCAGCAATCTCAACAACAGCAACAACAAGTTATACAACTTCAACAACATCTGCAGCGACAACAACAGCACCAACAATTGATGCAACAACACAGCACAATGCTGCACCAGCAACAGAAAACGAATCACAACACGGGTTTGATAGGATTGTTCCCACAGGCAGCGGTGGCAGCTGCTGCTGCTCACTTCATCCCCAGTGTTGTATCTCAAAATTATGCCCACTCACAGCAGCAGCAGTACCTCCAAGTCGAACCCCCCGCACAACAGCAGCAGCAATCTTACCTCACGGATCCCACTGCATTTACTCCCAACTCTAATGCGCCAGACACAACCACATCCTCTGGTTTTACCCTCCAAAATAACTTGACACAGATCTCCACCTCATAATTTTACATCGAATCTCCCCCCACCCCCTCATAGAATAGATACTTTTGTATACCATGGTAATTTTTCCCATACCTAGGTGTATTTTTCACCTTATGCTTATGTCCATTTGTGTTTATATGAACCTGTTTACTCCCATGTTGTTATTGGTATCACGATTATGATGATTTTTGTGTCGTTGTGCTTTCACTTGATCCGGTTTTTTCTCTTGACCTCTTTCGCGTTTTGTTTCAATTTTGTTTGCGCCACGTGGGAAAGACAAAACTGGCGTGTATGATGTTTTCTCCCCGATAGATTCTCAATGCATTTTGCCCGATTTCGATATAAAAACCAGTGTGCCGTGGTCTCTTTTTATACATATACTTTTTGACTCCCTTGTTGCAATGATGTAGCTCAATTACAAATGAGAAATTGTGCGATCTTTTTTGTGTTTTTTTCCCACACACTTTGAGCGGTCCGGTTTTCAGTTGGGCTTACTCTCGTGTCCGTCTATCCCTCTAGGCTTTGGCAACCTGACAAATTTCGATATGGTATGGTATGAAAGCGCAAGTCTGATCCAGGCAAAGTGCCGCACGTGGGCTAAGGTACTATCAGGTTCGCCATCATCATCAAATACAGTATTACACAGATAGCACGTACCGAATGCTTAATTGCCATACAACCATGAAAAGGTAAAATCCTAAAAGATGGGGAAGGGTGGGACTTAAACACAAACTGGGAAAAGGTGCCTACACCTCGAATTGAACATGCATTCAAACAAGTTTCGTGAACGAGTAGAGCAACATCAGCACGGCAGCTTCCTTGCGGCTTTCACTGTCATCCCTGTCACTGTCAGGTTGCCCAGGCCTAGACAGATATGAGGAAGAAAAAAGTACAGGAAATGGTAGTGAGACTACAGCCTGTTTCAGCATGCAGATCACTACCTCTGGTCACTGAATTTCGATACCTCATATCGTCTCATCATAATCAGAGCCATCATTACACCGGTAGCATTTACCAAATGCTTAACTGCCATACAACAAAGAAAAAATTAAAATCCTGAAAGATACGGAATGATGGGACTTATCATTTACGGATTCTATAGAAAAGAAAAATGACATCAGCACGACAGCTTCCTTGCGGCTTTCACTGACATGCATCACACCAAGCTATCTCTGTCAATCCACGAGACAACCTACAAGGTTAAGTGAAAACTCCAAGAAGATGCTTAGCGGAAGGCCGCCACTGAATACTGTTCCGTGGCGCGTTGCCTTATTAACGTGAAAAATATTCATATTGTCACGCCTTTCTACCACATCCTGTTTCGTATGCACACAAAGAGTAGAAACAGTTCGGTTGGTATTCGTCTGGTTTGAATAGTAGCGATTTTGTAGACGAAACTTGATTTTTTAACGCAATATTGGTTGCGATCATGCAAAAACATGTACGCATGTAGCGTATCCGCGTTTCCGTCACACGTGTAATGTTGTAAAGTGACGTTTGTTGTGGCATCTCCCCTGCAAAAGCTTCGCAGAATATGTATTGCTGGTGTCGGTTCACTGTTACACGCCCATTGCTTGCTGTTTGCGCGCTATAATTCCCAAAGGTTGTCATAGCCGGGGGTGGCAGTGGGGATAAGCTCCCAATGTTTATAAAATGCTCCCATATGGCGCGCGTCTCAAATAACCTCTGACAACCAAGTCCAGCTTCTGGCCTGCACGAGTGGCTCTCCGAGCCCGGCGGAACTACTTCTATGAACATGAGAAGGGGCGAGGGCGAGTGACTGGCGCCTGATAACCAGTTTGCTTCGGGCAGATGTAGCTCGTTAACCCGGGAGGGCATTTCATCTAAGGGAAGGAAAATCCTGATTTTAAACCTCCGCTGCCTTGTGGGACACCCGATCGTGGGAAAGGCTTCGGGAGAAAACCCGGAGGAAAAATCTGGAGCAGTCTCGTAGTTGGTGCACGCCACCTCTTTCTGTCAACTCCCTGCTGCCTTGCAGTTCGCACTTGGTTGTGCAAAGGCTAGAGAAGCTGACTCGAACAAACGCCGAGTGGTGCTGGGGACACCGCTTTGTACCCAGATTACCAAAACCCTTCATTGAAGTCGACTCATCCTCCAGGAGGAGATAGTCGCATAAAAGTAAAGTAAGTTTGCGCGCTATAATTCCCTCTTTCATCGGCAGTGGTGATTAGTGGTTATCGTGTACAGTTTTACACCGGTAGAAAGTACGGCGAGTGCTTAACTGCCATACAACCAGGGCAAAATAAAATATTAAAGGATTGGAGGGGTGGGACTTAATCAGCTACGGATCTATATATTTGTAAGCATAAACTGGGACGACGTGGCTAAACCTCGAGTAGAAAATACATTCAAACAAGTTTCATGAATGAGTAGAGCGACATCTGCACGACAGCTTCCTTGCGGCTTTGAATACAATTCATCGTGCGTGCTTGATATGTATGTATGAAAGCACAAGCCTGATCCAGTCAAATTGCCGCACGGTCAGTGACTGCACGTGTGCTAAGATACTGTCAGGTTGCTTAGGCCTAAACAGATATGCGTTGTAGGGCTAGTTAAATCTGTTTTCGGGCTAACGGCTCGATTTTCCAGCCTGGGTCATCGTTAATTTGTCTGCCCAGTTGACTCAAAACGACTGCGAATTTTTCTTGATCATATAAATGTATTGGAACAACTATGCAGCCGGTAGTTATGTTCGTTCTTTTTCTCTAAGAGTGTTCAGGCTACTTTAGACCGCCTGTGTAGTGCACGGATGTGCAATCATCCAGTACTTCAGCGCTGTGCGACTAACACTGCAAAATTGATTTGGCGTCGGTAGTGAGGTGCATTCGGAAACACGCCGTAGTCTCACTGCTATTTCTATTTTCTTTCTTATATCTGTCTAGGCCTGGGTCTGACTGCACGTGTGCTCAGATACTGTCATGTGCTTAGGCCTAAACAGATATGCGTTGTAGGGCTAGTTAAATCTGTTTTCGGGCTAACGGCTCGATTTTCCAGCCTGGGTCATCGTTAATTTGTCTGCCCAGTTGACTCAAAACGACTGCGAAGTTTTCTTGATCATATGAATGTATTGGAACAACTATGCAGCCGGTAGTTATGTTTGTTCTTTTACTCTAAGAGTGTTCAGGCTACTTTAGACCGCCTGTGTAGTGCACGGATATGCAATCATGCAGTACTTCAGCGCTGTGCGACTAACACTGCCAAATTGATTTGGCGTCGGTAGTGAGGTGCATTTGGAAACACGCCGGAGTCTCACTGCTATTTCTATTTTCTTTTTCATATCTGTCTAGGCCTGAGCAACCTGCCAATATCTTAGCCCACGTGCGGTCACCGACTGTGTGGCACTTTGCCTTGAACAGGCTTGTGGTTTCATACATGTATACATGCAGTATTGTACCATCGTTCGATTTGCGCTTTACACCTTCTGTTACAGGATATTGATCCAGTCGAAACAGCGCTGAGCCTCAATAATGGGGAGTCTGTGACGGTAGTCTGTTTTACCTATTCGAGTGTTTGGATTACTAGTGACGCGTTTTAATATAAAGAGATTTTAACTCACGTTTCCAGAGCTACGGTAGCTTTTCTTATTTCAAGTCATCTGTGGCGTCATAGAGGCTTGTCTCGAGATCAAGGGCATCTTCTATAAGGTTACGGTTTAGCCGTTTTTGTCTGCGCGGATGTTTAACCTGTCTCCACAACATCGGACAGTATCGTAGCCCACGTGCAGTCTCTTACTGTACGGCACTTTGCCCGGATCAGGCTTCTGCTTTCATACATCATACATACATCGGACACGTGTCGCAACTATCCGTAATAGGATCTTCGTTAGTGACGTAGATATCGAAAAACAAGTTAGCATACATAAGCTAGCTGGCTAGGTGACGTATTGCGAACGGGAAATCATCGTTTTCCTTACACATCATCTTCATCATCGCAGACAGCTTTACACCGTTAGCACTTAAAGAATGCTTAACTGCTACACAACCATGAAAAAATAAAATCCTAAAAGATGGGGAAGGGTGGGACTTAAATAGCTACGGATTCTATAGAAGAGTAAGCACAAACAAACTGGGAAGAGGTGTCCACATTTCGGATAAAAATGCATTCAAGCAAGTTTCGTGAACGAGTAGAGCAACGTCAGCACGGCAGCTTCCTTGCGGCTTTCACTGTCATGCATCATAACAAGCTTTTCTCGTCACTCCGCTTGACAACATGCAAGGTTAAGCAAACACTCCAAGAAGATGCTTAGTGCAAGACCGCCATTGAACACGGTTTCGGGACATATCCTGAAGCGTAACTAACCACTGCGATATCTGATCGCGGGGACACCAGCCTGGAAGACGCGCTGCGCCTACTTTGGAAAGGTTACTAGTAAGGGTTTTTAACTGCTTATGCCATGTGACGGTTTGGCCACCACGAGATTTACGCCAATCAGGATGTGGCGTCGCAAAATGAATCCGTTTCGGAAGTTGGTGGTCCGGCATCCGTAAAATGTGACCCAACCAGCGTAACCTATGCAGGTTAATCTGCTTCCTTACCTTCCTTACCTTTTGTCTGCCACTCCTAACACACGTAGCTGACTTGGCTCAAGCAGTTGAAAGTTGGGATTATTTGATTTATCCCGTATGTCTGAAGTCGCGAAGAAAGGTAGTCATGAGGCGTGACAGTGAAAGCCAAGTGACAACCAAGTCCAGCTTCTGGCCTGCACGAGTGTGTCCCCGAGCCCGGCGGAACTTCTTCTACCAACAGGAGAAGGGGCGGGGCGTTGACTGGCGCCTGAAAACCAGTTTGTCTTTCGGCAGAATGATGTCGTCAGTCCTGGGAGGTGCATTTCATTCTAGGGGAAGGAAAACCCTGATTTTAAACCTCCGCTGCCTTGTGGGATACCCGATCGCGGGAAAGGCTTCGGGAGAAAACCCTGAGGAAAAACCTGAAACAGAGTCTGGTAGACCACTTCTTTCTGGCAACTCCCTGCTGCCTTGCAGGTAGCACTTGGTTGTGCAAAGGCTAGAGAAGCTGACTCGAACAAACGCCGAGTGGTGCTGGGGACGCCGCTTTGTACCCAAATTCCCAAGAATCTTCTTTGAAGCCGACTCCTCCTCCAGGAGGAGATAGTCGCACAAAGTAAAGTAAGTAAAGTACAGTGAAAGCCACAAGGAGGGAGCTATCATACTGATGTGGCTCTACTCGTTCACAACACTTGCCTGAATGCATGTTTGTATCGAGGTGCGGACACTTCATCCTGGTGTGTCTATGCCGAATGTAATATGGCTTTTTTTAGCTTTTTAGCTCCCACCATTCCTCATCTTTTTCTAGCCTGTAACTTGTCATGGCTGTATGGCAGTGAAGTGCTTGGTGCTTACAACCGGGGTAATGCCGTCCATGATGTTTATGACTTTCCTACGTGCGACGAAATTGTGTTGCTTGGAAAGCCTGTACTTACTTACTTTGTGCAACTATCTCCTCCTGGAAGATGAGTCGGCTTCAATGAAGGGTCTTGGTAATCTGGGTACAAAGCGGTGTCCCCAACACCACTCGGCGTTTGTTCGAGTCAGCTTCTCTAGCCTTTGCACAACCAAGTGCGAACTGCAAGGCAGCAGGGAGTTGACAGAAAGAGGTGGCGTGCACCAACTACGAGACTGCTCCAGATTTTTCCTTCGGGTTTTCTCCCGATGCCTTTCCCGCGATCGGGTATCCCGCAAGGCAGCAGAGGTTGAATATCAGGGTTTTCCTTCTCTTAGAGGAAATGCCCTCCCATGCTAACGAGCTCCATCTACCCGAAGCAAACCGGGTTTCGGGTGCCAGTCACTCCTCCTCGTCCGTTCTGCTGTTGGTAGAAGCAGTTCCTCGTGGAGCAACTCGTGCAGGCCAGAAGCTTGACTTTGTTGTCAGAGGCTATTTGAGACGCGCGCGCCATATGGGAGCATTTTATAGACAGTGGGACCTTATCCCCACTGCCACCCTCGGCTTTGACAACCTTTGGAACTGGAAAGCCTCTACGATCGATTTCCTCTGCCAGATTGTGTTCACTCCCACCTCAGAAGATCCACCATTATGGCAATTAGACGTGCAGACAAACGCTTGTCATAACGTCTTCTTTAGTCGAGACGTAGGCACTAAATCTCAATGTTTTTATGCTTAATGTTCCACAAATACCTTTGATTTTTATTCCTCGATTTGTTTAAGATTTTGTTGCATGGCAGTTAAGCATTCGGTAGTGGCTAGCGATGCGAAACCGCCCCTTATGGACAAAGGGGATGAGGGCGTTGCATAGCTTACAAAGTTCAAAGTATTGTGGTGCTCACATCCCCGCACCGTAGAGTTTAAATGCAGTACTGTGTTTGCCGTTTGAGAGATAATCTCTCCCAACTTTGGTTCAAGATTAGCTTTCGTCGACGTATTTATTGTATCAGTTAGAGCTTACTTTCCTCGAAATATGACTATCGATAGCATATACGGTTATGCTACACGGAAGTGAACATTATTCTGAGTCATCTTTGTCAAGCTATCTAGTGTCAGGTCACCTTTGTTGCTAGATCCTTCATCGCAATCGTGCAGTACTTTGTGCTGGTCGGCTAACACCGGGCTAAATTGATTGGCCACCGGTAGTGAGTTGCATGCTGAAACACGCTGGAGTCTCACTACCATTTCCTGTTTTTTCGTCTTACTCATATCTGTCTAGGCCTGGGCAGCTTGACAGTATTTTAGCCTACGTGCAGTCTCTGGCTGTGCCTGGATCAGGCTTGTGCTTTCATACCACCATACCATAGATCCTTCATCTGCTGTAGTTATGTTGTTGTATTAACTCCGTTTCAACAACCATGATTGAAACTCAAGTATTTAAGCTGTATTTATGTAAGATAGTTTTTGATGCGAAGTTGCCATGTTTGTGTTTGCTGGCATTCGTTAGTCGATGTCGGCCATGGATGTTCATCACAAACACATGATGGTTCCATGCTGCACAGCTTTGGAAGGGCGAAACAACCTCATTTGACAGAAACAGTATCTCCCACAGTGATTGGCGGTTCTTGGTCGATCGATGCCAGTTTCACAATGACTGCGTGATTTACGAGAGTCGTATCTGCTCTTCTCCAACCTGCAGATGGCGCGTTAAACAGTGCTTCCAAAAGGAGCATTCAAAGGCGAGTTTTCCTGATCCGAAGGGTCAAGGTCAAACGCTTTCATGTCTTTTTAGCGCAAGCGCGACCTGCTCGAAGGTCCATTTCCTGATCTCAATTATCCACGGTGTAGACCTTGTGAAATCCGACCGTTTATCATTTCGGACATATGACTCAGTCGGCGCTGTTGTAGTACGGTGAAAATGTTCATTGGATCTGTTCTAGAGAGCACGTTCGCATTTTTTACTCTGTAAATTTAGCTTCCGTTCATGTCTTGTGCTAATTGTCCACGTTTCACTGCCATAAATTAAAGCATTCGTTAGGCACACGATCATTTCTGTTTTCTTGATCAACATGCCGTTATTCGAGAGATGGGAGTTTAATCAGAATAAGATGACAGTTGCTTGACCATCCCGCCTATCAATCTCGAGAGCAAAGCATCGATAGGTTTCATCAAAATGATGCTTTCACCGGCAATGATCCCTCCTGACGTTAGACGCGGACATGGGCAAACTGACAGTATCTTAGCCCGTGTGCAGTCTCTGACTGTGCGGCACTTTGCCTGGATCTGGCTTGTGCTTTCATACGTGCATACATACACGTAACCAAAAATCGCGACATTCTAAAATGGCTAATCTCATCCTTACCTTCCGTTTTAAGTCATTGAAATCTCAGACTTTCTCAACCCACACTCCAGACTATTGTTCGCACCCACTTTTTCTGAAGATTCGCCCATCTTTGAAAATCGAATATGAAGCAGAATCTAACCGTCAACCCGCTTGATTTCGTAATTTTTGTCGCTTGCCATGGTTTCCTCGTCTGAGAGAGTTCATCAACCGTGCTCAACATTGACTATCCCTGGCTTCGTGGAATCAAGGTCACAGTTAATCAATATTTCCAACCTGATCACCTGACGTAACGGCCGAGAAAAGTATTCGGGCGAGAGAACCGTAACATTGGATAATCTTTAGAAAGCGGTTTACTGCAACTGTGAAACTGTTGAGTGAAAGGATGATAAGAAGCAACCCTTTGTCAATACCGTTCGAAAGCCCCCTCTTTTCATCGGTTTAATTTTTATAATCGCGCTTGGTGCAATCTGCCTTCAAGTAACAATGTGTGAGGTTGATTTTAGGGTTTGTAATAGCAGAGATGATTGGTTATTGGTTGGAAGCGATCTCAAATTGCTAGCCTTTGAATAACATTAATCACGTGATCTTTGTTCGAATGTGTGATGTTCCCAAGGTCGCCTTTATCACAAGTAGAAGTAATCCTTGGGTGCGTTGTAATTGAACACCAAATGAGTCCCAACAAATGGTACGATTAAGCTCTGAAGCATCTTACTATTGTAAGCCACTGTTGGCTTGTACGACCGACCTGTTCGATCAGATGTACGCATGAATGAATGAAAGCACAAGCCTGATCCTGGCAGAGTGCCGCACAGCCAGAGACTGCACGTGGGCTGAGATACTGTCAGGTTGCCCAGACCTAGACAGATATGAGGAAGAAAAGGCAACAGGAATTGGTAGTAAGACTCCAGCGTGTTTCAGCATG
>JACCGJ010012812.1:0-18464 GCA_013407085.1 Atriophallophorus winterbourni
ACCCGATCGCGGGAAAGGCTTCGGGAGAAAACCCTGGAACAGAGTCTGGTAGACCACCTCTTTCTGACAACTCCCTGCTGCCTTGCAGGTCGCACTTGGTTGTGCAAAGGCTAGAGAAGCTGACTAGAACAAACGCCGAGTGGTGCTGGGGACGCCGCTTTGTACTCAAATTCCCAAGAATCTTCTTTGAAGCCGACTCATCCGCCAGGAGGAGATAGTCGCACAAAAGTAAAAGTAAGTTTGATAAGTCGATGTCCTGCAGCAGAACACTGCACTTAGAGGGCACAAAACGCATTCCAATACTAGCTCGTTTGTTCAGTATCGCCTGTGCATCTGTGTACGCGTCGAAGAGCAGAACTATATCATCAGCATAATCCAAGTCGAGAAGCTTGACGCTCTGAAACTGCTCATCCATAAACACAGGTACAATTTTTCCCGCTTATGATTACTACTGCACCTGAGACCTGTCTTGTTGTGTCCGTTGCATTTCAGACGCCATTTGCCAAATCACCTGCGATGCGAACCGACATTTGCTGTACACACGCACGGAGGATTCGAACGTGACCATGTACGCGTATTCTTCGCAGGCCGGTACTCACTCGCTCGCCGCACGTAACTCCCTGTCCAAAGTGGCTCACATTTCCAGTGCGAACTTTGCCTACACGGCTTCCGGTTTGGTGCACAGGGTTGAGAAGACGTAGTTCAAGACGTGAGTTCGTTTGTCGAGGATCTATCAACCTCCTTTTGTTGTTGTTGGCCTTCTTCGGTCAATGTCGACCATTGATGTACATCACAATCGCGTGAATGTTCATGTTCTGCAGCTTTTGGAATGACTAAACAGTCCGATTCGGGAGGAACAATCTCTCCCGCAGCGCTGGCAACGAAAGTCAGAACTCGGTTGTATTGCGTCAGTTGCACCCTGGCGGCGTGATCAGCGTTCAGCAGCCAAGAGTTGTATCTGCTCCTCCCCAACTTGCAGACGACGCTTTACACAGTGCCTCCAATGTGAGCGGTCAAGAGCAAGTTCTTCCCAACTCGCCGGGTTAATGCCAAGAGCTTTCATCTCTTTTGCAAACGTCTTTGTACCGCAAGTACGGTCTGCCCAATGGTCAACTTCCTAGTTGCAACTCACCATAGAGTAGACTGAACCTGATCTTACTGTCTCCAGCTGACGACGGCAAACAGCCAGAAACCGGTAGTTGTGTGTAAGGGATGGGGATGTGAGCAACACATTACTTTGACCATTTTCTGTAGACATGGCCAAGCCATCGCAGGCGGCGCTGTCGCAATAGAGTGAACATACTCTATAGACCAGATTTTGAAAGCACTTCAGCATTAGTCACTCTGTCCATCCACGATATGTTCAAGATACGACGGATGCTTCGTAGATGGAAAGCATTCAGCTTCCGTTCGTGTCTCGCAGCAGTGAAACCTGGATCTGCAGATGCAACCATGCAATATTTACAGTGCGAGTAACACTGAGTTTGAAATCACGATGGAGTGCCACTGCCATTTTACTTTACTGACATCTGTCCGGAACTGGGCAAACTGATCATATCTTAGCCCACTTACAGTATACGACTGCGCAGCACTTTCCCAAATACAGAGTTCAGAGATAAAGAGACGATAGTAACTCCTTTCAAGATTATGTTAGTCCAATTTGAAGGGCGATATAAACGCAAACGATAATAAACATTAAAAATAATTTGATACCTGCTGATGACCGAAAATTTCGGAAATATTGCCACGCAGCGATTGTGACGATCCGTTCGAAAGTACTGCAATCTTCTCACTATAATGGAAACACATGAATTCAAAGCAATGGTGACCGAGAAATGATAATAATAATAAGTTAATAAATGGCTCCGAAAACATACCCCGATTTCGCGATACGGAAACAGCTTATCTGGACGCCAACGCTGACCACACAATAAGCAGTGAGCAAGTTCACAGCCTTGGCGAATTCCTTGGCTACTCTTGCGGGATCCGTCAGATGGCGTCGACGGACCGGCAGACAATGGAATAGTTGTTTGACGGTTACTGTGGTCCCACGAGCGCGTGCCATTGGTCGTGAACTAGCGATGGAACCGTTTGAGTTGAATTCCAAATAAGTTCCGACCACCGCATCGGTTGTACACGTGTGAACGGAAAGCTTGCTTGGAACGAGAATGTGAAAAGATGATAGACACGATAGGTATGTCTGTTAGAAGATACAAGAATCTTGTATTGTGACTGGATTATTATGATGCATGACAGTGAAAGCCGCAAGGAAGCTGGCGTGCTGCCGTGTCGCTCTACTCGTTCACGAAACTTGTTTGAATGTATGTTCCATTCGAGGTGTAGGCACCTCTCCCCAGTTTGTTTGTGCTTACTCTTCTATAGATGCCGTAGCAATTTAAGTCCCACCCTTCCCCATCTTTTAGGATTTTACTTTTTCATGGTTGTATGACAGTTAAGTATTCGGTACGTGCTACCGGTGTAATGCTGTCTTTGATGATGATCATGATTGTGACTGGATGGCAGCATCCATTTTCCAGAAACGCTAAGCGAACCAAGGAGATCAGATTTGAAAGACAAACGAAACAAAACTGTTCTGATTGGATATCAGAAGCCGAAAGAAGAATATAACTGTTGAATTCAATAAGCTAATGCCCCGGCTTAAGGGGCAGGTGTGATTATGGGGATTAGGATTATGTTAGGTCAATTGAAGACAAAGCGCATTTACTGTTAAACGTCTATTCACATTGTTCACACAGGCGTCAAGACGCTCGATCCAACATAACCCACGACAACCCCCGCCTTTCGTATCTACTGGTCGATTGCGTCTCGAGTCCTACGGGAGGTCAACTTTTCCAACGCGAATTACGTTCATCCACCAATCTTGCAACACAAGAGAACGACCATTGATCAAAGGCGTTCATTACGCATAAGAACAAACATGACACACACCCATCATCTTTTATAGTACAATCGCATTACCACTTTGATATTATTTGTTGATCGATTTAATGCCAACCGGCTCAAGCTCCTGGAGGATGAGTCGGCTTCAATGAAGAGTCTTGGGAATTTGAGTACCAAGCGGCGCCCCAAGCACCACACGGCGTTTGTTCGAGTCGGCTTCTCTAACCTTTGCACAACCAAGTGCGACCTGCAAGGCAGCAGGGAGGTGGTGTGCACCAACTGACCGTCTACGAGACTCTGCTCCAGATTCTTTCTCAGGGTTTTCTCCCGAAGCTTTTCCCGCGATCGGGTATCCCGCAAGGCAGCAGAAGTTTAAAATCAGGGTTTTTTCCCTTAGATGAAATGCCCCCCAGGCTAACGAACTTCATCTGCCCGAAGCAAACTGGTTTTCAGGCGCCAGTCACTCGCTCTCACCCCTTCTACTGTTGGTAGAAGCAGTTCCTTTGGGCTCGGGGAGCCACTCGTGCAGATCAGAAGCTGGACTTGGTTGTCAGAGGCTATTTGAATCGCGCGCCCTAGGGGAGCATTTTAAAGACAATGGGAGCTTACCCCCACTGCCACCCCCGAGTATGACAAACTTTGGAATCGTGAAGGAATACCACGATGGTTGGCCTATGAAATGCGTGACAATGCTCCAGTAATTGACAGAGTGTGAAAATTTGATCCATACACCCTCGACCTGCACGAAGCCCAGTTTGCTCTTCCCGTTTGGTACTCAGTCCGTGAAGCACGATGGAGGTCAGTATTGTAGGCGCTACTGAAATGAAACTGATACCCCGATGATTTTCACAGGAATCGCGCCGTCCTTATTTGAAAATCGGAGCATTTACTGATGATGACATAATAATGTCATACACTTTGCCTGGATTAGGCTTGTGCTTTCATACCATACCATACCATTACAGTGGGGTCTATCAAGTCACGACAAGGATATCACATACACACTGGACTCACCCTAGGTGACACAACGACGATAACGCTTCACCACGAAATCCATATGATTGAACGGAGTTTAATTCCTCGAATTGTCGTAATTTGGAGGTAGAATGCTTTCCAGCTGGGCATTTTTGGATTCAAAAACGACCTACTTATTGCAGCAAAGTCTTTCTCATCAATACCGGAACCGTTGTCAATAACCTCAATAGATTCACTACCATAATCTTTGAAGCGCACCTCTGTAAACGTGAGGATAGGAATGGAGGACGAATTATAAACACAAACCAATTTTCGAAGCACCAGCATCAATGCTGTTTTCCACTAGTTCTTTCACAGCGGAACATAAAGTAACAACGACTTGTCCTGAACATATTTTATGGATAATATCCTCGCGTAAGGGAGATATAATAGGTTGACTGGACATGAGTATCGGAGGTAAAACTGAAGTTGAAAAAGATGCATTAAAAATAAATTTTGAAACAATACACAGCAGTGCGAATGAAGATTAATGTTGAAAACCATTCTAATAAATAAATAAATAACTTGAAACATAGTAAGACAAATAGGGAGACACAGAAAGATTATCTCCGCCAAGTTCTTTTGTTGATCAAGTTCAATGTATATCATTAAAACATCCTGGTGCTTGACTTCCACATTCAACAAAACCAAAAATATAAAAAAATAAAAGCATACAATTTTAGCTGGCATGAAGCGGTTAGTAGCTTGCCATTAAAACCTATTTTCCAACGACACGATGTCGGGGCTGCAGCATCTTTGTACCGCATTCCTACGTGCACGGAAAGGCGATTGCGCAGTATTTCAATACTGCGCTGGTAACACCGTGCTAGATTGATCCACCGAAGTTACTGAACTATATTCGGAAACAAGCTCGAGTCTGATTGTAATTTTCTCTCATATTTGTCCAGGAATGAGCAACCTGACAGCATCTAAGCCCACACACAGGCTAACTCCGCGGCATTTTACTTAGGATGTTCAATTAATGTAAGCAATCGTACAGTACTTATGTGCTGTGCGGTAACACCGTGCTAAATTGATTGGATACGGGTAGTGAGCTGCATGCTGAAACACGCTGAAGTCTCACTACCTTCTGTATTCTCTATTTCTCATATCTGTCTAGGCCTGGGCAATCTTAAAGTAATATCGCCCACGGGCAGTCTCTGACTGTGCGGCATGTTGCTTAGTTCAGGCTTGTGCTTTCATACCATACTTTACTTAGGTCCATGTTTTATGATTGTATACATGCTTAGATTCCTAAGATTTTATGACAACACCAATAAAGTTTATTATCCATCAAAGGAGCTGGCCGCACAAAGTAAAATATGGCATCCAGAAGCAGAACAATTTGCGTAGCTGTCACAGACAACAAGTAATCGAGTAAATCAGGAAGATAACGTAAACTTCCAACACTCAGCACCCGAGCTAAAAGGAAGAGTTGAATGTGCGACGCTTGCTAAAAAACAGAGATAGAAAAGAAAACACTGATGAAGAACACTTGGATGATGAATTAGGTTAAGACGTTCTGTCTTGGGGAATACTTCAACCTACTTGTCACAACTAACAAGCTTATTGAATAACGGGAGCACTTGCTCCAAGAAACAACGCTGTCGATGCATGGTAAACACAGTCATATTTTACACCGTACATGCATTCAAAATCCACGTCGGGTCAGCTGAAGGTCTGTTTAACCAAAGAATATATGTACGATATCACAAGCCTGGATCCAGACAAAGCGCATGTGGGCTATGATATTGTCTAATTGACTAGGCCTTGACAGTACGTATGAATGAAAGCATAAGTCTGATCCAGGCGACATGCTGCACAGTCACGGAGTGCACGTTGGCTGAGACATGCATCAAAAAGAAAATACAAGTCTGAATGGTAGAGAGACCCCAGCAAGTTTCAGTATGCAACTCACAACCAGTGACCAATCAATTAAACACGGTGTTAACGTGTAGCACTGAAGTACTATACGATTGCACATCCGTGCACTAGCCTCGACAAATGTAACAGAAAATGAGAAAATATCAGTGAAATTCCAGCGTGTTTCCGCATGCAGCTCAGTACCTTCATCAAAGCAATTTAGCGCGGTTACCTTTGCAATAATGAAATAGTGCAGGATTGCACATCCGTGCACACAAACAACAAATAAATAACGTTAGCCTATTTCCCGCATCTCGATATCGAGGCATGAGAAAACAAAATAGTTCTGGAGATTTCATATTGTGAGCCTTAGTAGTATAAAATTTCAACACCGCGTTGGGTTACTTTATACATGGACCGGAAAAACAGTCTCTCTCGTTGATCCGGTTGAAAATTGTTCGAACCATACTTTGGTACAGTGGAACCCACCTACTACGAACTCGATTTCAACGAATTCTTGGGTTGAACGAACACACCATGATTTCCCAAATAAATTCCTTCTTTGTATTTAAAACATGCGTACAACGAACTTGTTCGTTACGAATCTCGCCTTTTACGAACACTGTACACGTTCCCGACAGCTATGTTGTTCAATAAAGTTCACACAAACAACGAACTCGCTTTGTCTTGCCTTTAACCCACAACGCTCCTTTAAGAGTGGCTTGCAGTGCGCTAAGAATAGAACTGACACACAGCTTGGCGAGACACAGGCAGCCTAGCCTACAGTGTGTTAACTGACTCGCACGCACGAACAAGAAAATCACAGGTATGATATGAAAGCACAAGCCTCATCCAGGCAGTGTTGCGCAGTCAGAGACTGCACGTGGGCGATAATATTGTCAGGTTGCCCAGGCCTAGACAGCTATGAGAGATAGAGAATAACGATGGTAGTGAGACTCCAGCGTGTTTCAGCATGCAGCTCACTACCAGTGACCAATCAATTTATTACTGTGTTAGCACAGAATTGTTGTGCGATTGCACATCCATAGCCTAGATAACTGTGCATGGAAGGTGTCGTATATCGTTGTCTGTTTGTCTCGTACTGTCTTTTTATATTATAAACTCGTGACCATATATAAACGCATCCCTCTCCCTTTTCAGCCGTATATTGTATCAACAAGTTGTTTAAAGCCCAAATCTCGGAATCTTCTTTTACTATCTACTCGTGGGGTTTTTATAATCAATAAACCAGAGGGTGATATAACGTTTAGGTTAATTCGTTCGTCATGTATCATCATTGTTGAAGCACAAGTTATGGGGCCAAGAAAGACAGGCCAAGCAATATGAAGCAGGAAAAGCAGATTAAGCAAAGAGAGCGTGTACAAGGGGAAAGAAAGAAGGCAAGCGGAATACGCAAAAGCAAATGCACAAAAAGCAGCTTGTTTTTGTAGTTTCACTGCATGCGATTTTTTTGGTTTTTTGTGTTTTTATGTAAAATAATACCGGATAAAAAATTATGACACACATAATAAAATACACTGGCGCAACTGACTTCGGTTTGTAGCCATATCGCGTAAGGTTTCCAGCCAACTATTAGGTGAAGCTTTTGGACCCCACCCAATATTGAACGAGGACGACAATTGTACGTACGCATCGAAACCTGCCGAAGTTTGGCCAAGTAATGCTTTCAAGATCCAAGCATACTCTCGGGCAACTCCATGTCCAGTAGACAGTTCCAAAGACTTTCAACGATTTCGATTGAATCGAATGCCGCTCGGATGTCAAGGTAATACCACGATAGTTGGTTTATGAAAAGTGTGCGTGCTCCAGTAACTGATGAGTGTGAATAAAGTGAAAAATTTGATATATGCACCCTCGGCCGGACAAAACCCGTTGCTCCTCACGTATCTGACTTCCCGTTTGGATTCAAGCGGTGAATAGGAATGGACGCCAGTATATTTTAAGAGCTATGAAATCGAGTGACTGATACTTCGACGGATTTTCACCCCCACCCCCCCCCCAAGGAATCGCGCCGTCCCTTTTGAAATTCGGAGCCCCAATACTGACTTCTCTCACTAGGATCGGAATCGCGTTCCTAAGCCCCATATGTTGGCGAACAGCTGCTTTGTGGAAGTTCGCAACACTCTAAAGCGAAACCGCCATCTCAACAATACCGGAAGCAAAGCATCCGCAACCTGATGGACCGTGTCATGATGTTTGGCGCTAAGGGTCCCGGGGACTACACTGTAAAATCTTAACTAATTGAGAAGGAGCCTCAAGAGAAATAGACAATGGGGCGACAGGTGTGTAAGCGGATGATAAATAATCAAAATAAGAACGCAGAAATTACAGAAAATAGCTGTAACTCACGAAATGTTCAGAGAATACAAATCCGTTACAATATCCTTCTTTTGCTCGAGAAATATTCTTGAAGGAAAATAAATTCCAACGAATGCTGAAATTGATGTCGAGATTGTTAGTCGCAACAGAATGTTAACATCGAGTCCAATCAACCGAATCCACAAGCACGCGAAATCAGAAGCACGAGTCGAGTTCGAAAAAGTGTATGTTGTGTATCCAAACATTAAAACAAAATGCAAGATACGGTACAATAATAACAATGAAAAATATTGTCAGAATTGATTAAGAATAAATAATATACAAGTGCTACAGAACTCCCCCCCTAGAGCGTGGATCAGGAAGGAGAAACGCTCGATACTGTCAATGTTTGTAAGTCCCATCAAATAAGGTGTACAATATTGCAACCGAAACGGGTTCGTTTGATGCGCTTGGTATCGGGAACGCGTGTGGGTGGTTGTGATGGGATGGATGATGTATCAGTCATTGGTTGGGTGGGAGGGGTGCAGGATGGGTTTGACATATCGTCAGTCATAGGCTGAGTAGGGGGTGTAGAGGATGGAGGCACACTGGGTAACGATTGTTCGATGTATGCAGGCTTCAGACGATCAATACTGATCGAATCACTCTTTCCGTTGTACTCGAGAATATAATACTTCGGTTTGCGTTGCAGGACTTTGTACGGACCGGTATAAGGTGCTTGCAAAGGTTTCTTGACGTTATCAACGCGAACGAAAACATGGGTGCATGTGTGTAGATCAGGGTGTATCTGATCAGGTCGAGTGTTCGGGCGTGTGGGTATAGGTCGGAGGGATCGAAAATGTTGTTTTAACCGGGTAACATAGGATACTGGGTCAATTTCACCGGTAGTGCGAGCATCGATAAACATTTCACCGGGAAGTCTGATAGTCGAGCCAAAAACAAGTTCAGTGGGACAGCAACCTACATCTTCTTTGATTGTATTACGAATGCCGAGAAGAATGATAGGTAATCGTTCAGACCATTGTGTAGTAGAAGAGGCAGTGATTGCAGCCTTTAACTGGCGGTGAAAACGTTCTACCATACCATTGGCAGCGGGATGATAAGCAGTGGTACGGAGATGGGAACAACCAAGGATTCGATTCAAGTCCCGGAATAATGTGGAAGTAAACTGTGAACCTCGATCAGTGGTAACAGTTGAGGGAACTCCGAAAATAGAAATCCATGATTCGATAAAAGCACGGGCAACAGTCTCCGAAGAAATATCGGGTATGGGGGTCGCTTGGGGCCAGCGGGTATAACGATCAACGCAAGTCAAGAGATAGGTGAACTTGTTGCTAATTGGTAGGGGACCAACTATGTCAACATGAACGTGTTGAAAACGGGAGTTCGGGAGATCGAATTTGCCAGGGGAGGTCTTTGTATGACGGTGTATCTTGCTAGTTTGGCAAGCAACACAATGTTTAGCCCAAAGGCGAATGTCAGTACGGATATTAGACCAAATAAATCGTGCTGTGATGAGCTTTACTGTAGAACGTATCCCGGGGTGAGATAAACCATGTAAGTGGTCGAAAACTTTCCGCCGATATGATTGAGGAACAAAAGGCCTCGGATTACCGGTGGAAATGTCACAGTAAATGTATTGCTCACAGTTCAGCAATGGCAAACGGACGATCTTTAGGGATTTGTTAGACTGGAGTGCGTCGAATTCCGGATCAGTCTCTTGGTTTCTGGCTATCTCGGGAAGATCGATAGCCGTATTCGAGAGTTCGTGAATGTCACCACGGGATAACGCATCAGCTACCACGTTGCTACAACCATCGATATGACGGATGTCGGTGGTAAACTGAGAGATGAAATCAAGGTGACGCAGCTCTCGCGGGGAATGCCGATCGGACGGTGAACGTAGGGAATAAATCAGGGGCTTGTGGTCGGTATATATAGTAAAAATTCGACCCTCTAAGTGGTGACGGAAATGTTTAACAGCAAAGTAAATAGCTAAGAGTTCTCGGCTAAATGTGCTGTATCGAGTCTGAGTTGGTTGAAGCTTTTTGGAAAAGAATGCGAGCGGTTCAATATGACCATCCACTATCTGTTGGAGAACGGCGCCAACAGCGACCTGCGATGCATCGGTAGTCAATAAGAGACGCGTCGAGGGATCTGTGTTGAGATGCTTTAAGGTTGTAGCCTTAATCAACCGTTCCTTGATAGCAGCGAACGCAGACGTGGCTTCAGTACTCAGAACCAGTGTCTTGGCATTTCCTTTCAAAAGATCTGTAAGCGGTTGTAGGGTTTGGGCGCACTGAGGGATAAAACGGCAGTAGTAATTCACCATACCCAAAAAACGGCGTAGACTTTTGATAGACTGGGGGAGGGGGTAGTCGGAAATGGCTTGGGCTTTTGCATGGACGGGTTGAATACCATCGGCGTCGATCGTGTGACCGAGAAATTCGACGGAATTCTGATTAAAAACGCACTTTTCAAAATTGATCGTGATGCCATAGTCAACGAAACGTTGTAAAACGGTGTGCATATGTTGAAAGTGTTCGTCGGTGGATGAGCTTGCTATAAGAACATCGTCGATATAAACGTAAACAAAATCCAGGCCTCTTAAAACTTCATCCATGAAGCGTTGGAAAGACTGCGCTGCGTTACGTAGACCAAATGGCATGCGTAAGAATTCGAATAAGCCGAATGGAGTAATAACAGCAGTTTTTGCAATATCTTCCGGGGCCACGGGGATTTGATGATATGCTCGAACAAGATCCAACTTTGAGAAAACACTTTTACCGCGTAGGTTCAACGCGAAATCGTGAATATGGGGGATGGGATAACGGTCCGGAACAGTAATATTATTTAGAGCGCGGTAATCACCGCAGGGTCTCCAATCACCGTTCTTTTTAGCAACCATATGCAGGGGAGAAGCCCACGAGCTGCTAGATGGACGTACAATGCCCATGTTGATCATAAGTTGAAATTCACTTTTAGCTGCTTTCAGTCTCTCTGGTGCCAGGCGGCGGGCACGTGCAAAAACCGGGGGACCTTTCGTGAGAATGTGGTGGAGGACATTGTGCTTAGGTTTATCGCTATTGGACGAAGGGCGTGTGAGGGAAGGGAACTTGCAGAACAGTGACGAAAATGTGTCGTGTTCGGGCACAAACACACGCAATCCAAGCGTATTGATGCAGGCTACATTCCCGTGGACGTTAAGTGACGTGGTATCGTCGCGTAACATTCTCTGTCGCACATCGACCGTTAGGCCAAATTTGCTGAGAAAGTCAATACCAATAATCGGTTTTTGGACGTCCGCAATCAAAAAGATAAACGGGAATTGCCTACGCAAACCAAGGTTTAATGTTAAACAAGTCTCACCATAGGTCGCGATCTTTGTGTTGTTGGCCGCCTGTAGTGTAATGCCGGAGGGTGTCAGGTTGCGTTGTGCCTGAGATCGGGGAATAACGCTAACCTCTGCACCTGTGTCGACGAGAAATTTCAACCGCGTGGATGAATCGTACACAAAAAGCAGGCGACTGTGGGAGGGGCCAGCAGCAGCTGTCGCGATTACTGGCTGGCGTAGAAGTTTCCCGCAGGCTTAGTTTGAAAAGCCTTTGGGTGTTTACATCCCGGGTCGACACTTCTTTGCCTGATCGCCAAATCGGTAATGATAGTAGCAGAACGGCTTGTCGTTATGCGAACTCTGTCGACGTCGAGGACTACGACTGGGACTTCTATGGCGACCAAAGTTGATCGCAGCTTCAAGTCTTGACAGACGTTCTGTTATTGCGTTTATTGGACAAAAATCGCTTGTAGGAGCCTTCTCGGTTACGGCGCTAACGGATCGCGGGACCATGAACTCGTGTATTTTGTCGGCTGTTTCAGCCAAAGTTTCGAGTTTCAGGAAATCGCTAGACGCGGCGAGAATAGTTGTAGTGTTCATCGGTAAACACTTTAGCCAAAGATGGCGTAAAATCGAATCGTCCATGTTCGTCTGCCCGACTAATGAGCGCATGGACCGTAGTAGCTGGGATGGGGTACGGTCACCTAGTTCGACGCCAGATAAAAGTTTCTGTAAACGCGCTTCGTCTGAAACGGATGTGCGTTTAAGTACGGCTGCCTTAAGTTGCGAATAGGGATCTTCGCTAGGCATGGGGTCAATAAAATCAATAACTTCAGAGGCAACTGAAGTAGGGAGATTGGCGGCGACGTATGAAAACATGGTCTCTTGTCGCGAGATGCCTCTGCAGCGAAAAACAGCTTCTAACTGTGCGAACCAAATTCGAGGATTTGAAATATCGAACGACGGGCACGCCATGCTAATGGCGTTTTCCGATGGGTGACCAGCTAGTAAATCATTTGATGACATCGTAAAATTCAGGGAGTTCAGAGCAAAAAAATGTATATAGATATAGATGAACCGGGCTCACCAAATATGTAGCGGATAAATACTCAAAATAAGAACGCAGAAATTACAGAAAATAGCTGTAACTCACGAAATGTTCAGAGAATACAAATCCGTTACAATATCCTTCTTTTGCTCGAGAAATATTCTTGAAGGAAAATAAATTCCAACGAATGCTGAAATTGATGTCGAGATTGTTAGTCGCAACAGAATGTTAACATCGAGTCCAATCAACCGAATCCACAAGCACGCGAAATCAGAAGCACGAGTCGAGTTCGAAAAAGTGTATGTTGTGTATCCAAACATTAAAACAAAATGCAAGATACGGTACAATAATAACAATGAAAAATATTGTCAGAATTGATTAAGAATAAATAATATACAAGTGCTAGCGGAAGTTTCATTTTAAACAATGTAACTTGCAAAGAACTGGTCACGCTCAGACTGCAAGAGGAATTCAACTAAAATTGGTCTTGGAGAGTGGCTAGACTCACTTTTGGTACCCTTCCACACGCCAACACGATGAACACGCCTTAGTGGCGTATCTGGGCGCATACCAACCTTACGGAGCAGATTTCTGATACAACTCCGGTCGAGTGATTTACGCGTATATAGGGTTCATCCTGATTAAGCACCAGGATGTTACGAGATTTATCTCGTATTCCCTGACGAGCCGATTTAAGCTGCTCCAGATCTTTGGATAACTTAGCGAGGCTCGAAACGACAGTAGCAAGTAACTTTGACTGAGAGTCAAATTTTCTAGTGTCTACCTGTTTACGACCTGTCTGCGCCTTGTTCCTACTTTTACGTGGCTTCGAAGGCTTTAAAGACGGGGTCTGGGATGTGACCTTTGGCTTGGCTGCTTGATCCGGTGCCTTAACCTTTTTAGTCTTTTTGCGTGACTTTGTAGGCTTGGGATTATTACTCGCCGTAATTTCTTTGGAGTTCGGTGTTTGTACCGCTGGGCTAGCAGTGATACTCTGACGTACAACTTCAGCAAAAGATCTATCAACACTAACCTTAGAAGCTGTGCTGTATTGCCGAGACCGAGCATTTTTAGCCTTTTCGGAAAATGCTTTTTTAGCTGCCCATTGGCACTCCCCTGAACACTTTCGGATGTGCCCATCTCTTCCATTCATTACATTCAATGCCATTTAATACTTTTCTGCAACAATATTTTTTTAGGCCACTTGTTGGCAATCATAGTTCAGTTCAGTTTTTCAGTTCAGTTCAGTTTGCACAGGACAGTATGTGGCTAACAAGCCAATCGAGCGTCCAGAATTTCTCTCGGTGGAAAGCTGCAGAGAAGCCCCCACCACTGCCAAAACGTATATTCTTTTTGTCTGTTTGAAATCTTCGCCGATCGCGAAGCCAAGAGATTTTCCGGGTTGAACGTAGGAAGCACCGCGTTATAGCCGATGCTGGAAAAAGAAAAAGCAGTTTCTCTTCACCAGCACGGTGAGAGGTTAGCTGAAGTAGCATTGTGTATAATAAAAATTAAAAACACAAGAACTCTAGCCCTCAGTATATTTACGGGATAACGCTAAAAAATGAAAAACCTAAGCTTGTAAAGCAATTAAGGCGAGTATTCAGGAAACAACTTACACCAGTTGCGGTCCAACCCCTGCTTAAAACTAGACACGGTACTGCAGGATATAAGTTCTTCTGGAAGAATGTTCCAGAAGTTAACAACCCTAAGGCTGAAAAAGTGTTTCCTGAGTCTAGCCTACATCGTTTCTTAGCAATTTTAAGTGAGTGGCCCCGGGTGCCCAGCTCGGGACTTAAGGTAAAGAAGTCGTTCATTTGCACGCCACTCAAACCCTTCAAGATCTTAAAAGTTTCTATTAAGTCACCTCTTAAACGACGGCGCCTAAGGGAGAAAAGATCGAGAGACATTAGGCGCACAGCGTACGGTTTCCCTCGCTGACCTTCAATCATGCGAGTTGCGAGGCGCTGTACACTTTCAAGTCGAAGGATGTCCTTTTTGTAGTTAGGACACCACGCCTGAACACAGTATTCAAGATGCGGCCGAACTAATGCCTTGTACAGTGGCAGGAATACATCGGGTTTTCTGCTCGATAGCACTGATTTCAGCCGAAAAAGTACCTTGCGTGCACGCTGAGCCGCAGCGGCACATTGGTCCTCCCATTTGAAGTCAGCCCTAACCAGTACACCCAAATCCTTAACACACTGTGTGGCGTTAACACTGAGGGAATTCCCCGCCACCTGGACCGAAATCTTATCAACCAGTGTTGACAAGAGTTGGCTGTAGCGATTGAGGTTACGTTGCAGTTTACCCCAAGCACAATGATAGCACACGCCAAGCGAGAACTCCGAAAGGTGGAATAAAAAGGTGTATGGGATGAGGCACGCGGTACAATAGATTGTCGTAGACAAGTCCTGTGGTTGATGCGCAGCTGGGTCGCTGGATGATTGTTCACAGGTCCTTGTGTGATGCGCAGCCGGTTGGCTGGAAGACGATGGCCGCGTAGCAGCAGCTAGCGGCGGCCAAAGGGGAAACGAACTCCGATGAGCGCGGGTTAGAGTCCGACAAAACAAAGGGATTGAGAATTAATATAATATAAAATAGAATAACCAACATTATCATTCTTATTCACAATATGAACGTAGAAAGAGTTCGACATCCTTTTCTACGTGTTGTGCGATATGAAAGCAAACGATAATGTTGGCGCAAAATACAAAAGATACATAAGAAATGACGCTTCGTTACATGGCTCTTATTAGTTCAGTGGGAGATCCCCACTGGTAGGACCATTTTTGACCGCTCAAGGTCGTGCTCAGGTCTCTTCATCCGTTGGAGCCGATGATTTCACATCACCGCGAAAATGAAGCATGGGCACTTCATTCAGAGGACAAGTCCTCGATGAAAATCAGGAATAGAAAGGGGCCAAGTACCGAACCTTGGTGTAACACCACTGGAATCACTCGGTTGATTCGACACGCGTACATCCTACATCCTACTCTCACTCGGATGTCCTACCTGTACGGAAGGCCTTTATCCAAAGCACGTAGACTACCACGTATGCCTTTGCTGCCAGCTTAATCTCTAGAAGGCGGTGATTTACGGAATCGAAGCCTTACTGAAGTCTAGGTAGAGGGGGCTTCGACAGGCTTCCCTCAATCCATCCGTTTCGTGGACATACCCTAATAAAGAAAATATTTGAATATTGATTACAGCAAATAAATTTCACAGACGAAATAGACTTCGCGTTATGATGTGTATAATGCAATAAATTGATTACCAATTTACAGCAAAATCAGTGAAAAGCAATCTGGAAATTGATTCTTAACAAGAGCGTGGGAAATACAACCAAGTTGAACGTACCGCGATGAACAATCTCAGGGGTAAAAAGATTGGTTGAAATGTGGGGGATTATTGAAATTTGGCGTAGCTGTAGTGGACCTTGTGTTACCTGAAAGATAGGTTCGAAGTGCGTCCGGAGTGCATTCGCTGCGTCAACGGACGTAGCAGTTAACCCTCTCGAAGATTGAAGAGGTGGTATGCCGATTTTTACTTTTCTTTTGCTGTTTATATGCTGGTACAGGAGTTTTGGGTTCTGCACGAACTTATCAGTCAGGCTGCGTTGATATAAGTATCGATCTTGCCGCTTGAGAGAGACGCTATGGTTCCGCAAAGGTCGATATGAATCCCAGCTGGAAGGAGTGGGACATGTAGCATACTTGTACCAAGCTTCATTACGTAGTGCAATTACTTTTCTAGTTCTGCTTCGAATTTCTGCATTTCTGCGCTGCGGTGCATATGGCTTTTCGAATGTACAAATATCCAAGAGTGCATGCCATTTCGTCACAAACTCGGTCCAGCAGGCGTCAAGTCCCAAATTTTCGGGCACAGTCCAATTGTTAGCGGAGACAAGTTAGGATAGAAGACGATAATCGGTCACATATCGCTGTTTTGTACACGATTGTTTGTATAATGAGCGTACGAGATATATGAAAAACATAAGACTAGTGCTAAAAACTGATGCATCTCTAGTTACTGTCGGCATTCAGTACTTATTATTATTATATTTGCACAATCTGATACAGATATAGTGCCGTTCAACATAAACAATGAGATGTACAAAGCGAGAAGGGGGGTGTAACACCGCTTGTTTTGCCTCATCAAAACATTGACCTTGACAATTATTAACTTCCGTTCGTTCGTTCGTGCATCGTAAACGCTCTGTACACGGTTTGGCTACCGCTATATATCTTCGAGTCAACCTGCCTTTTCGCCAACGTTCTTGGGGATATTATTGTTGTAATCTGGTCAACTACAAATTGGTAAGCCCGACATACACGCATTCATCAGTTCAGTTCAGTTCAGTATCAGTATCACAGGGCGATAGTCGACCAAGTCGAAACGAGTGCCCCGATTCTTTCGGAGGTGTGCTTGAAAACACCCACCACTACCAGGATTGATTGGTAAGTAACACAGGCGTGTGTAACTGTGAATGGAAGATGGGAGATGTCTCATCACCGAAAGGTGAGAGAGTTATGCATGTTGCATGTCCAATCGAATGAAAAGACGATGGACAGCAGTTTATTTACACAAATGCGAAAAAATGAAAAAGAAACTCTTTTTTTGTGTTTCAAAATATTTTTCGAATATTTTTGTGTATTTTATCATAAAAATGAGGGATTTAGTCTAAGGAGTAATGTTCCGGGAAGAGCTCCTGCCACCGTTCGTCCAGCCCATGTTTGAACGCAATTACTGAAGTTGCCAAGATTAGTTCTGCGGGAAGTGAGTTCCACGCGTTCACTATACGGATGCTAAAGAAGTGCGTTCTGGTTTCGAGCCTGGTGTGCTGTTTACTTAGCTTAAAACTGTGCCCTCGTGTACCAACCAAAGGAGAGAACCGAAAGAAGTCATCAAATTCTAGACAACTTAATCCTCTGACAACCTTAAAGGTCTCTATAAGATCCCCCCTAAGTTGACTCCTCCTAAGTGAGAAAAGTCCTAGTGCTAATAGACGATTTTCATAATTGGTGTGTGCTAACCCCTCGATCATGCGAGTGGCCAGCTTCTGTACCTTTTCTAGCTGCACTATGTCCTTCTGGTAATACGGCTTCCAAGCCTGGATACAGTATTCTAAATGTGGCCTTACTATTGCCTTGTAGAGGGGCAATAGCACCTCAGCTTTTCTGCAAGTGAGGGCTGAACGTAGTCGAAAGAGTTCCCTCCTGGCCCTTTGAGCTGCAGCAGCACATTGGTCAGCCCCCTTAAAGTTTGCGGAGACTACGATTCCTAGGTCCTTAGTAGACTTTACCCTACGGAACTCCGTGTGAGCTGAGGGCGTAGACACAATCATGTTGCCTGCTAGTGTAGAGAGCAAGTGACTCTTATCTAGGTTAAGGGGAAGGTCCCACTTACCCCCCCATGCTGTTACAGCTTCCACATCACTTATCAGATCGGAGTTATCCGACCTACCGACAATTTTAACGTCGTCAGCAAACATATAACAGGGTGAGCGCAGTTGGCTGGCTAGATCATCAATGAAGATGAGAAACAGCAACGGCCCCAAGACTGAGCCCTGGGGAACCCCACTCGTTACATGCGCACTTGCGGAGTAAGTATCATCTACCCTGACAGTAAAGGAACGGTCGCTAAGGAATGCTCGAATCCAGTTCAGAAGGTTCCCTGATATTCCTATGGCTGAGAGTTTGAGAAGCAAGAGCCTATGGTTGACTGAATCGAAAGCCTTATTAAAGTTGAGATAGAAGACTTCTACAGCTAAACCATCATCCATCCTCTTAGTAACCTCGTTAAGAAAGCTCAACAAATTTGTCAGACATGACCAAACTTTTAGAAAGCCGTGTTGTGCGCCATTCAAAAGAGAGTGTTTGGTTAGATATCCACATATTTTATCGCGGATCAATCTTTCTATAACCTTACATAGTACACTAGTGAGGCTAACCGGGCGGTAAT